>WSXT02131348.1:0-10692 GCA_011762715.2 Neuroterus valhalla
TGACGCGCATCCTTAACCGTAGCATCAGTCTTTCATAACGATTCATAAGCGTTTTCTAGAGTGTTATGCAGTTCACTCTTGACAATTTTGTATTCTATGCATTGAAGTAGAGTGAAGTAGCGTACAAGGAACCACTTTTCTTCTCCAGCTTTGATGATTTGGGAATGGATAATGCTTCATGGATGCTTGCTTTATGAATTTAGGTTTAGGCTCTCACACAGGTCACAGATTTTTACGTTTTATATCGTATGAACTATAAGGGAAATGAGGATCGTGGACATTTTTTTCAATAACAAATGTCGAGAGAAGACATGTTTAAAGAAATACAAATCAAAGACATTTCACTCTTAACTGCTTATTTCACATTTTTTTGTAGTTTCTTCGTTATTTATAACCTAAAATAAACCATTTCATCTCACAATAAGTCTATTTGTCTCATTAATGTATCAATAACTTACTGGCGAATGAAATATATGACTCATTTTGTGAATGGAGCACAAAATAACTTACCAGTGAATTTTTGAGCCGATTTATTGATTAATAAAACATTTTAGTCTTTTTTCAATCCATCAGCTGATTTACCGCCAGTTCGCTGTACATATTCACTATACGTAGACACATTGGCTTGATCAGAGCATTGATACCTGTAAATTGCAAATTCCATGAGTCAGTTGTTTGTAGAAAATACAAGGACCATAGTTCTTTGTAATGTTTGAAGTTGCCATCCACTCACATTGAGCCTTTACAGATTGACGAAAAAATGCAATGAAGTATCAAAATTGATTTAAAAGGTCTGTCCGCTGCGCGGGTAAATTCTAGGGCGCGCGTCTGTCGGATCTCACGCTTCACGCTCGATGACGAATACATTATTATGGCGTAGTCTCGTCCTGCACACTTGATCAAAATTTGTCCGAAACTGTAGAGAAGTTTTGTTGCCCAATTTTTTTCATATGTTGTGTACTTTTTCGAGAAATTTATTTTATAATGTTTTATGATTAAAACAAAAACTACGCGTCCAATGGAAAAAATGAATACAAATTTATGGATCTTTTTCGGTTGAACAACTTTTCTCTATCAGCTTTCTGTCTTAGCCTTCGTCATTTCTTCAAAAATTTTATTACTTTATTTTTATAGTTATCTTTCCTGATTGAAACAAAAACTACATATCCTGTTACAAAAAAAGATTATTAACACATTTAAATATATTTTCCTTGTAAAGAACATGCGCCTATTTGTTTTCTTCTACGCTTGTGACGATCGTCCGAAAGTCCAATTTCTTCCTTTTTAATATGGTATTTTTTTGATAGGGCAGGAACTACTTGTCCTATCAAAAAGTACATTTTAGAAAATTTGTAGATCTTTTTCTGGTGCACAATTTCTGTTCATTTATATTTCCCCGTACCTCGCATAGTTTGACCAAAAAATGAAACTTTCTCTTTTTCATTATTTTTTGTGCGACTAAAATTTGATTTTTCGATTTTTTGAGAAAATTCGAAACTTTTCTTTTCGGAAAATTTATAACAAAAATTTATTTATGCTGAATTTTGAAGAAGAGTTACCACGATTTTGAGGTTAGGGTCAGTTTTCATAAATTAAACATGGAGGGCGTACTAACCAGCATGCTATTGTCAATTTTGCACCAAATTGATATTTTTCATAAAATAAACTTTTTTATTCTCATCCCATTTGTTTGCATGCTCCTCCGCTGGTCCTTAAGTTTTGGCCAATAATATGGTGCACTTCAGGAGTAAAGTTGCGGGGAGTAACCTCAAAATACACGTACTTTAACCAAATTTATCAAAATAACACTTTCTTCGATTATACAACAAAAGAAGAGTTCGCGGACGTCCGTAAGTATGTGCTTTAAAATTCCTCCAGTTTTTGAGACTAAAAATTTATTATTTTCGGAAAAAAAGGGAATCTCGAATCGATAATTTCCTAAGGATCACATGGCCTTAAGCGATATTTATTTAAATATTATTCTTACCATTACAACTCTTCTTCTGTTTTTTGTAAGTTAACACAGGAAATAAACATTGTAATAAATAAGCAAATATATAAACTGATACGTTAATCTTTTCTGTAGTTTATACTTAGATGTAAATAAAGTTTGTATTTCAAAACTGAAAACTTTCATAAAGTAAGGCTTTATGCCAAGAAGTAAGGTTATGTTTCGCATGTGTCAGTAACTTTGTATTTATATTTCATACTTACGTCGCATTCGTCACTTTCGTTCCTCTATATATCAACCCTGAGATCTTAGCACTCTTGAATGAACCAGTTAATATAGATTTAATTAAAATTTAATTTTTCGTGAGAGCGGAAACACTAAATATGTACCGCGTGTAACGGTTTTGCCGGTTGTCGGTTATGTTCGTTGTGTTATTGCTTGGAAATGACGACATGAATCATACGAAAAGCCTTTTGGTCTTTTTCGGGTAAAGACGGAAAGGATGAGGAATCGAGGTGCAGTTATTTGGCTGATTATCTTTATCAGGTGTAGATCTTGTAATTTAGCTATAAGAACCATATAAGCTTTCCAGGTAATAAAGAAGAATTCCTGGTATTCTCAGACGTGTTCACTTCTCCTCGTGTAAACTCACCTCAAGATACCCCCACCTTGGAATTCTTCATGCCCTGGAGGCACGCGCTCGCTAGCCGCGGGGGATCACTTCGTCTTTCACGTCAGATATTTGTTTCCTGTTGCAGTAAGGCTAAGGGCACCGAAACTCATAAAATCATCAAGAAATACGAACTTGCGAAATATTTCTATCAAGAAACAAAAAAGATTATTATTTTTTGATCTTACCCCTGATTATAGATCAAATGAAGATCTTCATATTTATGGGGACATTTATTGGTGGAAATTTAGGAATAAAAGGGTCAGAAAGTTGATTTGCATAAGTTCGCAATGTTCCTGAAATAGGTACCTTTTCTTTTTTGGGAAATCGTTCCAATCAGAATCCGTTTAAATCCAGTTGGGTTTTTGATTCTGGATGAGATTCAGATTTACTCAGATTTGATTTCGGAATGCCTTCTAAAGTGAACTGGAATAATAGTTCCGATTCCGGTTTGCAGCGATTAAATTTGATCAGTTCCGTATTGAATTTGTTCCGAAACTATTAGAATATTAAACCGTTCACGAATCCCGCGTAAGCGTTCAGAATTGTTTGAAATCAGCTAGAATCATCGGATGGATCTAGAAAGAACGATTTACGGTCAGACATCAGATCCATTCAGGGTTAAAGTTGGAAAATCATTTCACAGGAGGGAATTTCCATAAATTACGTAACGCTGAACCTAAAAATTTCGCGGCTTGTCTGTCTGTTCATAACGCTACCAAAACAATTTTACTCTTTCTTGTCCTTAACGTAACGTAACGCCTCTTAAAAAGAGTAGAAAATAGGTCAAAAAATATATAACTAGAGGGAACCTGTGAAGGAAACAAAACATCGCGAAACCGCAGCCGCAAGTCGAATCCAAAATCGACTCCGACGGAATCCAGTAGCAGCAGATAAATTATAAACAAGCCGCAACGTCTGCAGATTCGCTTTCTATTTTTTATGAGAAAAAAAATATATTGTAATATGATATTATTTATAAGATTATAAATGAATGAACAGGTATCAGGTAACGGCGGAGAATAAGTTTAAAAAAATTTCGTAACGCGTCTTAGATGAACTTCGTGTATATTTATTTAATTCTGACTGAATATGATTGCATTTTTAACCGATTTATTCCGGCTCATCCAAGCTGTCGGCTGCCATCCTCAACGGATCGGGGATTCAGCCGAATGATTGCAGATTGAGATTTTCGATTTGAATGTATTACCAATTGGAATATAATCATTAGGAATTTCATTCATTGGTCTCCATCGCCTACTTCAGCTACAATAAATCCGTGATCTATTCTCGATGAATTATTTGGAATAACATGTGTCAATACTTGCAGATTTATATTGAATAATTCCAATCTAGAAAAAAAACCCTCTCGAATCTAATAACAATGTTGCACTATCCCAAATGGTCCGCTTGTGGAAGTTTCTTATTAATTCAACTCATCCCTATCAAAACACATCTATCCCAAATATCCGCCTGGGAAGTCTTCTCCCTCACATATCACAGAGCGAAACATTGAGAAGAAAACATTGTTCGGGGCGGTCGCCGCGAAGCGTTTTGGGGCCCTAAACGGCTGGGACTTCCCGTGCTCTCTGCTATAATACGCGTAGCCGAAAAATGCCGAGGCGCGCAGACAGACGGAGAAACGCGGGTAATGAAAGGGTTGAAACTGCAAAGTCGGAGGTGGACGACGAAATCGGCGGCAGAGGGTGAGGAAGAATGAGGTACAGGGGGAGGGCTGCACCGGCGGTATGGGACTATATATAGGAAGGTGAAGAACGGGTCCTAGAGGTTCGCAAGGAAGGGGGTTAGTTAGGCGCGTGGGTCCACGCGCGTTCCCACGGTTTCGAAGCATATCGCACCAGCCCTCCGTTGCGCTCCTATATAGAGGTCCTCCACCCTCTCGATATAACGTATATATTCCCTCCTCTCTAGCGTTGGCGGCGCGGTGACCTCTGACCCCCCATTACCCGGTACCGGGACTCGACTGACGCCGCAGACTCCTACGGATACACATAAATACAATGCATGCCGGGACTGTATGAACCCGCAACGGATCTATGGATGTGTTACGGTACCGAGTACACAGACGCTGAGGCTGGAGAGAGGAGAGAAAATGATGAGTTAAGAGAGAGGAAGAGAGAAATGAGGATGTGGGGGTGGATGAAGGGGGCAGAGGGTATGGGGTGGTATGCCATGGCTCGCGCCCTCAGGGTATGCTTGCCTCCATATCTTCTCCATGACCAGAACCTTTTGCTCGATCCCACCTTGAGTACTCTACCCGAGTTTGGTCGTATCTCTCGTTGCAGAGACCTCTTTGGGGTATCAACGCTAGAAGGGGAAACGGGAGGTTTGATAGACGGCGTGCGACTGCTCAAAGAAGGTATCCGCAGTAAGGACTTCTACATCAAGTGTCTGATGATCTGATCTGATGACAGCCAATTAAGAGCAGGAATCTGCAAGATTTCATTCTATTAAGGATGCTGGATGACCATCTCTCTCAACTTGAATTAGTGAAGTTTTTAATAATTTGATTAGTAGGTCAGTGATCTACTATCGAATTAGTGGGATTCCACAAGTTAGCTAGAAATATAGTCAAATTCTACTAATTAAATAAGTGATTTATAAGTTTACCTTTCAATTAGTGGAATTTTTTAAACGACCTAATAATTAGTGAATTTATTACTAATGTGATCAGTGAAATTCTTACAAACCACATTAGTAGTTTAAAAGTCTAATATTCAATTAGCAGAATTTTTTAGGTGACTGAATAAAAAATGGATTCTCACTATCTCAAAAAGTAATTTCATGGTTGACGATCAAAGAAGTAAAATTCAATTTGATGACCAAATATTTACTGAATATTCTATGAAATCAAGTAATTTATTCTTTCACTTTTTAAACAAGTACGATAATTTACAAATAATAATTCCAATAAGTAAACACATTCCAAGTCGATTCTATTAGGATTATATTCCATTTTCCGTGTTTGAATAACGTGTATTTGTAAATTTCGCTTTTTAAATTACACGCGCTTTCATTCTGGCGGAAGTACGTTGGCATAAGTGGCACTAGTCTCGTTTCCGCCTTCTTCTCGCGTTTGGCGTCTTGTGACTTGTCCCATGCATGCATGCATGCATGCATGCATGGTCGGCCATTGATGTGCCTGCCGTTTTTGGGATAAGTATAAGTCGTTTTGTTCTGTGTGTATTTTCCCGAACAGCACAAATTTCGCCATAACTCCGATGCAGCTCCACGATAAAAATTGTGCTGTGAGGTTAATGTGCTTTCAATCGAGAGAAATTTCGATCATTTCCGAAGTTTTGTGAACTAGAAGAATATCAAAATTTTAGACGCTTGTGTAATTGTAGGAATTTCGAGAATTCCAGGGCATTCATAATTGTGAGATTTTCAATTAGGCAGCACTTATTCGCACCGTTTGTGTATTCCGTGTTACACATTGTTACACGAAACGTCAGACTTCGAGTATTTTTGTCTTTTTCGTGTAATGTCAGCTGGCGTTTTTTTCGTGTGTTCTGATCTGTAAAAAAACTCATAAAAAATCCATTTCGCGCCTTTTTAAAAAAAACCTGACCTCGGTAACTTCGCTTTTATTAAAAACTTCGTTTCGCGCGTTCTAAGAAAACACACGAAAAATAACGCCAGCTCATATTACACAAAGTTTCACAAAGTACCCAGAGTATACGAATGGAAGATGTTATTTCATCGACAATAGTAATTAATCAATTAATTTGAGATGATAATTTTGATGAATACTGGTCCAAGAATTATTTTAGAGAAATGAGAAAAATCTGCCGCGGCCCAGCAGATTTTTGCTCATTTCTCTAAAATAATTCTTGGATCAGTAATTAGCAAAATTACCATCTTGAATTAATAAAATCGTAATTATCATTACAATATCATATTAATTATTTCAGCATAACCTATACTTTATTATTTAGATTTAATACTTCCTTTTATATTTATTATTTCTAATTCAAAGAATCGTATATATGCGCTGAAAAAAACTACTTAGTCACATCAAACAATATGGGCCCAAATAATTTTTGTTTGGTTCCCAAAACTAAAATAATAATGACACAAACCAAAGTTTTCTTTGTAGCAGTCGGAAAAAGGTGACTGGAGCTAAAAATGTGTTTTAACCGGTATGAACCAAGTGATTTATTTATTTTAACCAAGTTGTTTTTTCAGAGTGTTGAGCAGGCTGGAAATTTTCAACATAAAAAAGGAATAAAAAATACAACTGCTGATGTGTTATAAGTGACAAATATTTTAATTATTACAGATTTAATAAACGATACTGAGCAGCATTTTCAATAATATTCTTAATGGCTTTTTAAAATATAAATATATAATGTACATAATGTAATATATGTTTATGTACCTAGTTTTAAAAAAATAGTTGAAAGCGTAGTTTTCAATGAATAAACATTTAAAAGAATGTATAAATATGTCTAATGATTGTTTAATTTTTCCCATGGAACAATAATGAATGAGCATTTGAATGCTAAATTATCAATAATTACAGTGGTAAATGAAAATTCACCTATTCAATGAATTAACACTATTCTTTGTAGTAAAAATCTTCTAATCAACCTAGAAAATGAGTGAATTTTGACTTTTAAATTAGTTGAACTTTACTAATCTTTCGGTGATGATGCACTAATTTCACTTATTTCTTCAGTCATAACTTACTAATTTAATGAGTGGAAAAAAATCACTATTTCAATAAGTGATTCTTCACTAATTTTTAGTGGTTCACTTTTCTCCTTTTCAAATAGTGAGATTTTACTGCTCCATAATTTAAGTTGAATTTGGCCGTTTCGTTTGAAAAATATATCTAATTCGGTTGAAGATCTCATTCTCTGGTTGTAAAATAAATTTTGTTTGTTCGAAATTTGCCAATTTTCTTAAATTTGTCTTCTCTTGTAGAAGATAGATCATGCTGGTTGCGAATTGATCTTCTTGTTCGAAAATTGAATCGCTCGATTAGAAATTGAACTGCTTTGTTAAAAACCCAATTTTTATATTTAGAAGATTGATAAGTCCAGTCGAACTTTTTCTTTTTGGTTTAAGAAATAAAATTAATTTGTAAAAATAAAGCTGTTTGGTTCTGAAGTAAATTTTTGTTAGAAATTTATATTTTTGAGTCAAAAATTAAACTACATACTTTGTAGCATATTCGTCTTTCTAGTAAAAAACATCTGTCTTTTGGTAGAAACTTTTCATTATCATCTTTTGAGGTTGGAAATTTTACCTTGGAAATAATAAAAATACAGTTTTTTTATTAGGGTTCCAACTAGTTTGCAGGAGGTTAATCTTTTTTAGTTGAAAATTACCATTTTTAGTTTGATATTCAGCTGCTTGCTTGAAAGTTAAACTTTCTTGTAAAAAATTTATCGTATTTAGTTGAAAATTGAACTGTTTGGTTTTCAATGTTTCCTTTTTATTGAAAATGTGTCTTTTCTGATAGGAAAATAATCTTTTTACCTAAAATTTCATCTATCTTTTCAAAATTCAAATCATCTGATTGAACGTCAAACTCCTTTGTTAAACATCAACTGTCTTGTTCGATAATTTCCCTTTCTCATTGAAAAATTTGAATATTTGTTTTCAAATCCATGTATTTTCTCGAAAATGGTTTTTTTCTGGTACAAATTAATTTTCTTGGTTGGAAATTCAACCTTTTGTTTGGAAATTGACCTCATCCCTTGCAAATTAGAAAAAAAAGGTTCTTTGAAAAATTGACTTCTTTGATTCCGAATTCTTGTACTTTTCTTGAAAAATCGTATTTTCTGGTAAACTTTGAACCGCCATGTTTGAATATTGGTTTGGAAAATCAACTTCTGAGTTGAAAATGGAACCACTTTGTTTAGAATTAATTTCTTCGTTTGAAAATTGATTTTTTTTTAGTTGAAACAAAAAACTATTTGGTTTGGAGTTCATGTATTTTCTCGGGAATCCTTTCTTTCGGGTATAGAATTGACCTTCTTGGTTTGAACTTATCTTTTTGATTTAAATTTCAACTGCTTGGTTGGAGGTTTAATCCTAAAAAAAATAATCTTTTTTAGTTGGATATTGAACTATTTGGTTTCAAATTTATGTTTTTTTTTGGAAAATCGTATTCGAAAAATCAAAATTATTTGTTTTATTCAGAATTGAACGGCTGAATTCTACAACAGCCTCTACGCTCGGGCTAGTAGGCGAGGGAGGGGGTACCGCGATGCGCGTAGATTGGAATTTGGGCACGGTAAAATCTTCGCGCATCGCGGTACTCCCTCCCTACTAGCCCGAGCGTAGAGGCTGTTGTGGAATCTAGCCATTCAATTCGTATTTTTTGGTCTATATATAAAGTGTAATGTATATCACAGATTCCTGCAGGAGACTGTGACCTCCTCAGTGTACAACTTACCCAATAATAATTCGTTTACAATAATAAAACGTAAACGAGTTACACCTACCCCGAAAAGAATTTGGCTTAATGGTATAATAATAATAATAATATTTTTCTACTAATTCAAACTGAGAGAGTAGAAGAAAAACTGTCTTGGATGATTTGAAAATTGAAAGAGCGGAGTTTGCAGATCTGATCGAGGAATCACCGCAATCGGGAATAGATGATTTGTGTTTGCATAATACACACTGTTTAATGGATGTTAATGGCTTGTGGATGTAATTGATGACAAGTCTTTCTTGGCTTCTTCCATTTTAGAACAAATAGAATAGTAAATCCATACCTTTCACATTGATAGTTGCATCATGACCCAAATACTTCTGGATGTCCCATCAAGACGATTAAGTTCTCAGGCATTCCAGAATGATTTGACTGAAGGGAAAAGAACTGGAGATATTAAAAGTCAATCGAAATTTTAATAGCCAATAAAGAAACCGCAATATACACAAAGGCCGGTTCTCCGTATCATTTAGTAATCGCTTCTGGATTTTCTCAGGTGGTTAAAGAAGAGGAAGAGGCTTCATAAGAAAGTCGCTGGGTAACGCTTTGGGCTTTTCTCACTGGACCAAGGTCGTTAAAGTTAGAGTAGTTAGGCGACGTCGATCGCCGCTAGGTGTTTCACCTAGCTCGAAGGTCGTTAGGACTCACGCTGGGTGATCGTTCTGCTGCAGCGTCTTCCGAAGAAGTACCCAAGTGGCTCCGAGGTGGTACCGGCGACAAGAGCATCTGCGGTAGTTTTCAACTTCAAGGTAAGATTCGGCGTACTCTCGACTCCTCTCACCCCTTCGGGCTAAGCACCCGCACCCGCGAAAGATATTTGCCGCTTATTCCCAAGAGCAAAGCTAACTAAGGTCACTCCTCCTCATGGGAGGGCCCCCAGGCGCCGCTACCTCCTCCCAGGCCAACGAAAAACAAGATTTTATGAAGGTAGTATCGGTACGCCAAACACCAAACGGTCAGGGCCAGCCCCAGGCGGCATCTTCAAGGCAACTCTACTAGAGCTAATGTCCAAGAATTCAATTTTTTAGTTCCTGATACTACTGTGGAATAAATTAGGAATCTTCGTTTTTTGATGTGAATCCATATTCATGAAATATCTCTTGAATTATACGTTAATATGATACAACAAGGGTAATTGGTACAATGACTGGTCATCCCTAAATGATTGACCACTTCACTTGAATATGATTGTATGAACAAAAGTGTGTGTAAACCACGCATGTCTGAAAGAAAAACTTGAGCCACGACAAAACAATACCAAATTATTTTACTTCTTTTAGGGGCGGCCAAAAAATTACGAAAATAATTTTCTGTTCTTTTTGACCTACCCCCCGTCTCCATATCCCCTCGTTAATAACTATAGTTTGGTAATAGCCCCCCCCCCCCTGAAATTAACTTAGCCGTTGGCTTAACATGGAATTCATATATATGGGATATTCTTTTACAAATCGAACAGTGAATTGACCGACCCATTTTTGATTGAGCTAATATATTTTTTACAGGTTCCTTATCGAAAAAAGGGAGATACGTATTTGAGGATTTTTTTTATTTTGCAATTTTTTGAGAAATAGGAGGGGTTGAAAAATTGAGAATTTGATT
>WSXT02131359.1:0-10691 GCA_011762715.2 Neuroterus valhalla
ATCGCGTGTCTCGTGCTGCGCACTCGATCAAAGTTTTTCCAAAACGGTAGAGAAGTTTTGTTGCCTAATTTTTTCACTTGCTGTGTAGTTTTCCTAGAAATTTAATGTTTCTATTTTTTATTTTTTGTTTACGATTGAAGCAAGAACTACTTGTCCTATCAAAAAGTTAATTTGACCAAATTTGTAGATCTTTTTTTGGTGCCCAAGTTTAGTTCATTTATATTTTCCCGACCCCTGCATAGTTTGACCAAAAAATGAATCTTTCTATTTCTCATTATTTTTTGTGCGACCAAAATTTGAATTTTTGATTTTTTGAGAATACTCGAAAAGTCGTAAAGATCATCCTGGAAGGCTCCCAAAAAGAAACATTTTTTCTCTAAACTTTTTTTCATATCTTGCGTTGTTTGGCTAAAAATTCTCATTTTCGTTTATATTTTTGGATTTTGAAAATGCCACGACTCTGACAATTTTGTTTTCATAAAAAAAACCATAAGGATAAATTGTTTCACATTTTACCTACTACAAGAAGCCGTACTCACAATTTTTGAGTTTTGGAAAAAAAGTCCAAACAAATTTCCAAAATGCTCCGACCTCTTTGATTTTCCATCCAACGTAGCCGTTTAACGAACTTGACTTGTCTTCCTGTCCCTCAAAATGGGTGCCAAAGCAAGATCGAATATGATGATTCTTTCGAAAGTTATCGAGTTCACAGATTAGTTTTCATTATTTTTTGTGCGAGCAAAATGGAAATTTTCTATTTTTTTAGGAAATTCAAAAAGTTGTATTCATGATCTTTTAGGGCTCCCAAGAAGAAAAATTTTTTCTCTCTGACTTTCTTTCCAATCTTGCTTTATTTGGCAAAAAATTCTCTTTTTCGTTTATGTTTTTGAATTTTGAAAATGCCACAATTCTGAAAATTTTGTCTTATCGAAAAAAATTCGTGAGGATAAATTGTTTCATTTTTCACCTACCTAAGAGAAACCGTTCTTACAATTTTTGAGTCTTGGAAAAAAAGTCTGGGAAAAATTTCAAAATGCTCTCCCTGTTTGATTTTTCATCCAAAATATCTGTTTAACAAACTTGTCTTTTCATTTCCGATTTTAAAAAAGTGTGCCAAAGCACAATGCAAAATGATCATTCTTTCGAAAGTTGTCAAGTATACAAACGATGACGACGACGATGACGACAACGACGACAACAACAACAGACAGACAGACACCAACGTAAATACTACTTTTTTGGAATCAGGAGGTCTCAAAAAGTGGAGATTTCATAAATTCCACGAAAGTCTATTTTCACATAAAACCAATACCTTCTCATTATGATGAGAATTGAATATATCAATTTTCAACTGCATTTTTAATGGAAAAAGATAAAATTTCTACTAAATAAGATAAACTTGTTTGATTTCTAATAATTTGTTAAATTTTTCTTCCATAAAGACGTAGTTACTACAAAATTATATACCAATTATATTATATACCAATTCAATTATATACCAAAATGTTTGATATTTTAACGAAAAGGCGATTTTTAGCGATATATGTGGGAATTTTGATCGAATATTCAATTGGAAATTTGAAATTGGAAATTGCGAATTTGAAATTGAATTAGAAATTTATCTTTTTTCTTGCACATTCAACTACTTGTTTTAAAGTTGAACTCTTTTGTTCAAAACTTATTTTTATTGATGAAGATTCATCGTATTAACTCAAAATTCATCTCTTTGATTAGAAAATTACCTTTTTTTTTTGTTGCGAATTCAAGTATTTGTTTCAAAGGTGAACTCTTTTGTTGAAATTTCTCTTTTTTTCTAAACATTCAAAATTTTCATTGGAAAGAATTTCATTTTCCTTGGTAGAAATTTTGGTGTAAAATTTGTGTTTTTTTTTCAAAATTTGTTTTTTTTACTAAAATTGTATTAACTTTAGTTGGAGATTCATTATTTTATTTGTAGATTATTCTTATTTGTGAAAAATACACCTATTTTTGATTATATGTTGATTATATTTTAAAAATTGTCTACTTTTGTTGAAAATACGTATTTTTGATTTGAATCTCAACTATTTTTGTAAAAAATCAACTATTCAAACCAAAGTTCAACTATTTTTGTAAAAAAAATCTCTTTCTTGGCTTACAAATGTCCCAATTCTAGAAATATAATCCTTCTCCTTAAAAAATGCGAAAGTTTGGTTTTAAATCAACAATCTTGTTAAAATTGTTTCCAATTGCTTTTTTAGAAAATTCACTTATTTTGTTAACATCCGACTATTCCCTCAGAGAATTCAATTACATACAAGATTACATATTCAGTTGAAAGTTAAACTTTTCTGATGTTCACTGAAAACCTTGCCTTGTTTGAGAATTCAGGTATTCCTCTCAAATTCGTTTTTTTTTGGTTTATAAAATCAACATTAATCTACTTTCAGCTTGATTTTATTTTAAAAAGGTCCATATACATAGTTCTAGATAATTTCAGCAGATGAATCACAACATAATTATTTAGGATGAGAAAAAAATTGTGCTTATAATTATTTATTCAAATATTTGTATAATTATATTTTATATTTTTTTCATATTTATTATTCAATCCTAATTCATTTTACTTTCCTTAATTTTCTTGGTAATCTTTTTCTTCACGTTTTCATCTAGATTTTCATTCATATACTTATAGGAAATTGTTAAGTTTCCAAAATGAATAATTGTTTGCATAATTTCTAAATAAGATGATTTTCATGGAAACGCAAGAAATAAGGGGGATTTTTTCAACAATTAATGAGGAAATTATCCATGGAAATTAGGACTTTGGTTATAAACATCATAATAAAGTAATGAATTTACAGGTATTCAAGACTTTCTTTCACGTATAGAACCATAATCAAACAAATATAGGAAGCTCAAATCATTTTCTATAGTACCGGAAGTTGGCAATTCATTTATACTTGAATGTTTCTCTTTTCTATTCTTCAAGATGTTGACGCGCGCAAGTGCTTGTGGGGAAGAAAGGAAATAGCGAAAAGTGGCGTCGACTGCCTCGTTACAGGTATAACAAATGGAAGAAGTTTCTTACTGTGTATGAATGGAAGCGGTGCATTAGGATTAGGGTGTTGTGCTCTTTGACCAACAGATTTCCAAAAGTGAAACTCAGCAGGAACCTCCAGCTTGGACCATCTGGCATTGTCTACGACTAGGTTGCAACAAATGTTTCTCTTCCTTAGCACCGTTTGAAAAGTCCTAAAAAACGCCACAAATCTCACAGTTTCGGGTGCCTTAAAAAATTTTCATGCTTTCACTTTGCACCTTTTTTATTACTTCTTTCAAGTGCAAGGCTTGTAAAACCATATTTCCGAGCGTATTTCATTCACACCTGAAAGTCATTTCTTTTTTTATTTAGGCATTTCTATGAATCAGAATATTGATATTCGGGGATCCAGGAAATTTTATTTATAAGCATTGGGTCAGTCCACTGACTGTCTTCTGACACGTATCAGGCCTTAGGCCTCAGGGGCATATTTTAGTTTGAAAATTCTAATTTTCAAAGCAAATAGTAGTTTATTTAAAGTTGTTCCACCACCTCATAGTAGATAAATAATCGTTTGTTTGATCTTCAATTATATTTTAAAAAACATGGGTACAAGTAAAATTGTATTTCTCACACATATTTAAATGGCTTCGACAGAGGAAGTGTTTTTATATTGAACCTGGTGACTATGTTATGATTGGGTAAACTTCGAAGTGTTAAAGTTATCAGATTGCAATGAAATTAAAAAGGAAATAATGGACGACAAATATTTTTGAAGTGAACATGAAGATCAGACATTGTGCACAAGCTTAACTATTATAAGTAATATTGGTACCATTTTACATCTGAATCCAATAAATACTTGTCAATAAATGATTTCCTTGGTAATATTATTACCTTTGAAATTTCACAGATTCGCGAAAAAAATGCAGTCGTTAGAAGCTCGTAACTTTTCCCAGCGAGCTTCGACAAACCGGAGGTTCGGCACGTAATTAGATTCCCATATTATTTAGTTCCTGTGCATATTTGTCGAACCCGAGGTCGAACCTATTTTGCTTCATTTTGAAAATAATAAGGTTCGAAATTCGTATGAAAGTTATCTTTTGAAAGTTTAAGATATGAACTGAAGTTGCAGACCAATGAGTATATTTTGAATTATATTCAGATTTATTACTTATGGTACACTGAAAGAAAAGTTTTTCTCCACCAAGAATACAAAATATTTTTACCCGAGTTTGCTAATATCCCGTATAAGTTTCTGAATATTAAAAACCTGCTATTTTTTCCCCGAGAATACCGAAGTTCTTTACAAAGCTAAAGCCTCATGTCTCGATCGTTACCATAGCAACCGCAACGGGGGCGCCACGAATTGTCTGAAAAATACTATATAATATTATGTCATTGTTTTCAATAATTGTATTTTATTTTAACTTTTATATCTGGACTGTGAATGATATATTTTATCAAAAGTTATTACTTATTTTTATAGAAAATTCATAAGTAAGTTCGTAATAAACTCATTTCTAGTAATAAATTGTCGTTATTGTAATTTCGATTATTATTCCCTCAAAATTAGCAAGATTATGCAAGTTTTTAATGGGTTATTCATAATGTACAATATTATTGTAATAAAATAAAGTTATAAATCAAGCCGTTAAAAGTAACTGAAAGTTGAATTTTCTAATAATTTAATTATCAACTCAATTTTTGGTAAGTATATTAGTCAAAATAAAAAAGGCTGATAATAATATAAAATAACTATCACTTGAATCTGTGTGAACCAAGTTAGGTTAAGTCAGCCATATTTTTATTTTGGTATTTTGCTGTAAATGAACCCGAGTTTTCTTTAAATCAGCTTACTTATTAGTGAGGAAAAAAAACTTTGGTTTTTTTATAACTAAAATACTAGTTCCTTTAGGGGAGGGTGAAATTTCCTAGGTGGAAAAAAACTTTTTTTTCACTGTAAGTTTGGAAATTTTACGCGAAGTAGTTTTTTCATAATAAAAATGTTTAAGTGTGCAAAATAAGAGACTTTTACGCTCGCTTTTACGTTCACTTCATGAATAGTTTTACCAATTCTTCCCTTTCAAATTTCAATGTAAAGCAGTAACATAAAAAATTGTAAAGTTCCCTCAATCATTATACGACGTCATCAGGTTCGGTTTATTATGTACTTTATCCAATATAAGGTGCTAAATCAGCTCTGAATGAACTACTTTTCAATATATTTTATGATCAGAATTTTTTTAATATACCTGCAAAGCGTTTCAAACGGAAGTCAGTGGACTGGCATTATATAAATGTACAGTCGAATAGACTTTATGAAAAATTGTTTAATAACGTACCGTATGTTAAACCAAAAGCGTAAAAGAGACTGATATGTAAAATGGTTTCACCAGTTTTGAAACCGATTTGAGGCCTTGTTCAAAACTGAGTAATCGAAGTTCCAATGTACAATATGGTAAGTATTTGACATGGTAACCATACCCAAAGTTTTGGTAAACTTCACCCACGTGAATGTAACTTTTGATGCATGTAAATTTTACCCTGAATCGCAGAAAATATGAGAATTGGTTTTTTAATGTGTGGCGTCGATCAAAAATCCATATTTAAATATTTTAAATTGGTTTGCGTACGCTATTTAAAAGGGTCTGAATATTAGGATGTACATGGTTTAAACATATTTGAAACTGGTTTGGAACAATGTTCCAAGGAATTTTGATATGTCTTGAACTAGTTGAGAGCTGTTTGAAACTGGTTTGGAACATGATTAGGTTGGTTTCGAATCAGGTTTTAACAAGTTGTAAACGTGGTTGAAACCTGGGGTTGGAACAGAGAACGGGGAACCCGGTTGGAATATATTTTAGAAAGGCTTCTAGAGTTAGCTTGGTTTGAATCTCTTCGTAGCCATCAGGTTTAAGAATGTTTTTCAAACTATTAAGTTTGAGTCTAGATAGTAAGAGTTTTTCGATTTCCTAAATTAAAATTCCTAATAGTCGAACAATTTACAATTAAAAGCGTTCTCAAAACGGATGAAATTTCTCTTTCAAGACTTTCAAAGTTTTGAAATTGGAAAAATAATTGGCAATTTCACTGACTTATAGGAATGAGATATCTATAAAAAGAAGCAAAATCCTTCTAAAAATCTTGGAGCTTATCTCTGTATTACATAACGGGACTGGTTTCAATAAGAATAGACCGAATAAATCACCCGCTTTTCCGCTTATGAAATCGATCTCCATTTTTCTCTCTCTTCCTCTCTGAGAGACAGCTATATAACTATACTTCCGTGAACTTTTCGTTCATTTTCGACGAAGCTTCCCAACCCACGAAAAGAATTGATTGTAATGAGGTTCTTCAATTTTTAACGACATCGGTCATCTCTCGCAGTCTAGAGTGGGCGTGGCCAAATTTCCTTTAATCAGAAAAACTACTTGATCCAGATTTCAAAGGATCATGAGAATCGTTTTTTAACGTTCTGGTTGAATCGTAATATTCTAAAAAGCAGTTTTCAAACTTTGAAAGACTATCGTCGTGAACAAATAAAAATTCAAATATTTTGTAACTCTTGATTAAAATGCTGATTCATGAAGGCCAAGATTGATAAATTACCCGAAAGACGCTTAAATTTGACTTTTAATCAATATAACCTTTTAGATAATCAATTCATAGCTTACATATTATTGGGTACTTTCGAATTGATGAAAAAGTGAACTTCAAACTAATAAGAAACGTTCTCGAAGTTCAACTGTACAATGTCCAGTATACGCAATATTCATCATATTAACCTCACATTTAAAAATTCTCAAATGCAGATTGCGAAAAAAAAATTTTGATTTTGAGCATAAAATAAAACATGCCATGTGAGTGTAAGATCATATTGGTTCAAAAACAACTAACGTTCTCATGAAACACCATATGAAGTTCACAGAGAAAGATAAGGAACATTTATATGGTCCTCCATTTTCACAATTAATAATAAAACAAAGAAAAAATTTTCTGCCAAAACTTACGTTCAAATGAACACGACATCGATTTGAAGATTTGGGAATCCAGTAGTAATACTTGATACTTCAGCCAAAAATACTTAGATTTGGAATTTGAAAAAAATCTGCCCGCATTCTCCAGGGGCCGAAGTAAAAAAAGTGCTGCTTTTTACATTCTCATTCTGAATGAGAAGGTATTGGATTGCCCTTTGGCACACATTTTGAGGGACCAAAAAGACAGGTCAAGTTTGTTAACCAGCTGTTTTGGATTGAAAAATCAAAGAGGGGGAACATTTTGAACATTTTTTTGGACTTTTTTCCAAGACTCAAAAATTGTAAGTACGGTTTCTTGTGGTGGTTCAAGAGTGAAACAATTTACCCTTATGATTCTTTTCTGATAAAAACAAAATTGTCAGAGTTGTGGCATTTTCAAAATCGAGTTCAAAATTCAAAAATATAAAAGAAAATGAGAATTTTTAGCCAAATAAGGCAAGATTGAAAAGAAAGTCAGAGAGCAAAAATGTTTCTTCTTGGGAGCCCTACAAGATTGTGAATACGATTTTTTGAATTTCTCAAAAAATCGAAATTTACATTTTTGATCGCACAAAAAATAATGCTTCAGCCGTGCTTTGGCACCCATTATGAGGGACAAAAAAGTCAAGTCGAGTTCGTTAACCAGCTATGTCGGATGAGAAATCGAAGAGGGGAAACATTTTGAAAAATTTTTGGAATTTTTTTTGCCAAGACTCAAAGATTGTAAGAACAGTTTCTTGTAATATGTAAAAAGTGAAACAAATTATCCTCGTGTCAGAGTTGTGACATTTTCAAAATTCGAAAATATAAACGAAAATGAGAATTTTTACGCAAACAACGCAAGATATGAAAAAAAGTTTAAAGAAAAAAAAATGTTTCTTTTCGGGAGCCCTCCAGGATGATCTTTACAACATTTCGAGTTTTCTCAAAAAATCGAAAATTCAAATTTTGGTCGCCCAAAAAATAGTGAAAAATAGAAAAATTCATTTTTTGGTCAAACTATTCAAGGTACGGGAAAATGTAAATGAACTAAAATTGTGCACCAAAAAGAGATCTACAAATTTGGTAGAATTAACTTTTTGATAGGACAAGTAGTTTTTGCTTCATTTATAAAAAAACATATAAAAATGAAAAAAATGAACTTTTGGATAATTGACACAAGCTTAGGAAAAATCAAATAGACGCAAGTTCTTTACCAGGAAAATATCTTTGAATGTGTTATCAACTTTTTTGACAGAGGATATATGTATTCTTCACTTCAATCAGGGAAGGTAACTACAAAACTTCGATAATAAAATTTTGGAAAAAATGACTAAGGCTAACACAGAAGATTGATAGAGAAAAGTTGTTCATCGAGTTTCTAGATAAACTACACAACATGTGAAAAAAATTAGTCAACAAAACTGCTCCACCGTTTTGGACAAACTTTGATCGAGTGCGCAGCACGAGACACGCGATGAGAATGTATTAGTTACAGTCGGAGAAGCTTTAACAAGAGAGAATTCATGTTCATAAAGTGAAAGTAGTCGACATTTCGCTTTTGATTTTCACAAGCTTCTTATACAACTGTAGGGAGGTACAAAGGCCGAGCGCCTAGTGCGAGGTAAATTTATAATCGAACGCGGAGCGTGAGGCGAGACTATCATCGAGCGCAAGACGCGAGATTCGTAAGTCGCGCGCCCTAGGCGCGCTCAAACCTGATACGTGATAACTCGGAATGATCAATGCATGCATGTAACCGGTAGAAAAATCCATTCTAGATGAATGATTTCTTACTGACCGAGTAACTAACGACGGGTATTTGTTTAGCAATGGTAGGTAATTTTTGGCAATGATGATTGGTTTCATTTGTTTAATAATTTAGAGTAAGATAAGAATGCATGGAAACAACAAGATATATGTTTCTCATTGTCATAGAAGAAATTTTTTGAATAAATGCACAGTTTGAGCAATTCTTGAGAGTCTGAGGTTCCTCTCTTTCGACAAGTCTTTTCTCTGACTTCGCAGTGATGCTGCAGTAAACTTAATTGCCATTTTTTACAAACGATTATTTTCATAAATAAAATATGAAAATAAATGCACTAATCGAGAATTTTTTAAGGTCTTGAGGAACTTTTTGTTTTCAGACCGGCTTCTGTTTGACATGCTAGTGGTACTCCAGTTAACTATGTTCTCATTCCATTGCAAGAGTAATAATTGTGATGAGAAAATTTTATAGACAACTGACAAATGTGCGGTTTATTATGTAACTTTCAGGAGTTTTTGTTATGCTTTTGAAGCGTACATCGTTGAGCTTACTGTTGATACTTAAGTAAACTTTATTGTTGTTTCATTACAATGGTGATTATTATAAACAAATTTAACAAACAAGTACAGCGTTCAGAGCAAGGGTTTATGATTCCCAGGTAATTTGTTTAAAGAACTCTGTTGGGCTTGTTAATATTAGATAATACGGTTCGGTGCATAAGTTTATTGATTTTTTTCAGAAAAATCACTGCGTTGTTATGAAATGACAATAGAGTATAAATCCGTTGTAATAAGAAAGTTCCCAAAACCCAAAACATCTAAAAATTCCTCAAACTCAAAAAAAGTTACCAAAACTCACAGAAATCTCCAAAACTGCGCATTTGTTTATAATGAATATGGAAAATTATTGGAAACTAACCGACTGCTGCGTGTAACAGTACAATGGTGATCAAAAAATAAATATGCCATAATAAACTATTGAGTTAAGTTCCGCTAATCCGAGACAAACTGAGACTCGAGTCTCAGAAACCGATACCGATCCGAGAAAAAACCGATATTTCCCGATACGATACCGAGACAGTCTTGTATCGAACGGCATCACTCCAATCAGTCACCATGCAGAAGTCATGAATTCAGGCAAATATCGTTAAATTATTTTTCTTTTCTTTTCTGATCCGAATGACATTTAGCGACTGCGTCGGGGCTGCGTTCCCATTGGTTGAGTTTGTCCCAGAAAACTCTGGCAGTTAACGTCGTTCCAATTAAAAAGACTGGAAAATAGTTCGAAGAGATTTTCTGGCTGTATGGTAGCCGATTGCAATGATTAAAATTCGCGTGAATCGACAGTCTTAAATTCTCTGATTCGACAAATTTCCATTCAATCGATTCTTGTTCTTCACTTCCTGAATTAGGAACCACTGAATTCTTTTGTGTTGGCAATATTGGTCATGACTGTGTCGACAGAGATTTAAAACTTATTTTTTGAACAGAGGAGCGTCACGTGTTACAAAACCTTTTTGAACCCCCTAAGGTGTGTTACTTTGTGACGTCACGTTAGGGGCTATCAAGTATTACGTAAGCATAATTTTCCCAATTCTCCACCCCCCACCCCCTTGTAAGCATATTTTAGCATTGCGAATATTCAGCTGTAAGCTCGGCTGTAAGCATCTTCGTAGGCCACCTCCCCCTACCAGAATGCCTACGCAATATTTGAACAGCCCCTAATATGTAGACGAACCCTTGCTTGGAAAAATAGTTTAAGGAATTCAGGTTCGGGGTCGTCCATAAACTACTTAGCCGATTTTAGGGGAAGGGGGGGGGGGGGGGGAGGAAAAACTACGGTCATCCACAGAAGGGGGGGGGGGGGGGGAGGGGGACTTTCAAAAAATACTACGGGGCACTGT
>WSXT02131370.1:0-24814 GCA_011762715.2 Neuroterus valhalla
TGACGTGAATAGTGGTGAACTGACTAACACCAGTAAACGCGTATGTGTGAGCATGCGCACGTGTCTCTAAACGTTTGTCACTCGGCTGGATAGAATTATACTCGACGTACTCGTCGAGACTTGGAATATTCGGCGAGACTCGTTCCTTATTCTTACTATTCCTCGCTATTTCCTTCGAACTCGCGCCTTACCGATGACTATTTTACTTAAATAAGCTAAAATAAAAACTTTAGACTTATAATTATAGTTTCCTTGGGACGTTCTTATTTTAGATATTCGAATCTATTTCAAATCCTTATTTTAATTATAATTTTGATATTCGGAGGTGAATTGCCCCTCGTAAAAGGCCATATCTACCAAACTTTCCACTTCTTCTTGCCAATCCAAGGAACCCAAAACGTTTTCGCATAACCCTACAGGTTTAAGGGTCGCCAGTCACCATGCTGTGCCCAGGCATTCTGCTGTTGCCGGCTGCGTGCCTCAGAGCGTACTATCTTGAGCTTCGAGGCGCAAAGATAGCAGTGTGGAGCTGTATCTCTCTTTGCCGCATATTCAGCAATACGCTTTCTTGTCTGGTCTAGTGCAAACTTTGTAACTTCTGTCTCCTTGCACACTCGGCAGCACATTCAGTCAACTAGCCTTGGAATTTGATTGTCCAATCAAGTCTTTCTTGGAAAACACTGTAGGACAGGAAGCCTAATCGGATTGGTGTTATATCTATTGTTCTTATTGATGTTATTGGGATGTATCAAAGTTTTGATTGGCTCTCTGTGTATTACTCAGCTAGTGGTGACAAAGATAGTGATATCTTTGGTAAGTAGTATTTATATAGAATTGTTTCGTAAGCATAGGTTGAAACTTTGTCGTGTCAGGTAGTGTAGAGATGGAGTAGCGTTAGAGTTAGATGGCAGTTTAGCGGCAAGTTCAAATTGTGAAATGTGGCCATGTATTTAATCCACAGCTTCATAGTGTTCTTTTGTAATGTAGCAAAGTGTCGTGTCTTAGTTACGTAACAAAAGCACATAACATTTAATGTATCATTTTCTGACCAAATTTTACGTGCCTAAGTTACATAGGCATAGTCACATTCATGAAAATGTTACGTGACTAGGCTACATCGGTTTTTGTTCATTAAGGGGCTAGTACACAAATAAAGACCTTTTTTCAACCATTTTTTTCTTGCAGTAGACTTGATTAAATAAAAATGGGTTTCTCAGGATATTATAGAACATATTTTGAAATGTGAAAAAAATTTAAAAAAAAATTTTTTCATGACTGCTCGCGAAGATACGACAGACCGAAAAAAATCTATTTTCATTCGGCGGCCCCGATAACTCCACTTTGGCTTATCTGAAACACAAAACCCAAAAAGATTCTTAAAAAGCACATGCGTGGTTTTCGAATGAACTTCAATTATTAAAAAATATTGAAAAATGAATGAATGACAGAAGTTTTTTGGTTTTTGACTGTTTCCTGCAAATTAGATTGTTTGAAAATGTTGTTAAATGTTAATGAAAAATTATGATCGAGGGTCATACGATAGCGATACACCCTATCGAAATTTCCTCCAAGTTTGAGACAAATCGGCTTAGTAGATCGGTCAGAATCGTGTCCGCAAGCTTAAAAAAACACTGTTCCGAGAAAAATGCGTTAATAAATAATATAAATAAATGTAATTATGGGCAGCTTATGGGGACTAGAAAAGTGAAACTCGGTAATCTTCGGTTTTCGGGGACGCTGAAAACGAACCCGACGTCAAAATTTGAAAATTCAAAATGGCGGATCCAATATGCACACCGTGCATTATTAGCACTTCAGGGTGCCTCGCGGCGTATTTCGTTTTTTAGCCACTTTCAGCATGCTTTGATAAAAATGTTGGCTTCTATCCTATTTTTAGATGTATATAGTGACCAAAAATGAGAAAAAGTTTTTTTGGATTTTTTGAAAAATTATTCTTGTACTAGCCCCTTAAAGAAAATGTTACGTGACTAAGGTACGTTGATTTTTTTCTAATATAATGTTACGTGACTCAGTAACATGGGTATTCTGAAAATTTCAAGATTGCACCACAAACGAATTTTATTTTTTCCATCAATTCACTTTCTCTTTTCCATAATAAAACAAAAGAATTCATCATTTTGCATGCACAATTATAAAGAAATATAATTTGTTATTGAGAAGTAATACTCTTTTTATTTGTAATTTTATTTTCCGATGTATATAATCGAGAAAACTTATAGCAAAGAAATTTAATTTACAAAACATAGTAGTAACAAAGTCACGTAACAACCATTGAATTTCTCAAATATCTATGTCACGGAATCACGTAACATTTTCATAAATGAACAAAAATCCATGTGACTTCGTCACGTAACCTTTCCAGTAATTAACAATAAACTATGTAACTTAGGCACGTAAATTTTTTATAAACGTACAGCAATCCATACAACTTAGGTACGTAACATTTGGGCAAAAAATGATACATCAAATGTTTTATGCTTTTGTTACGTAACTAAGACACGAAATCTCGCTACGTTACAAAATCATGCATCTTTTTCCAATAGGGTTTTTAAGTGTAAGATTCAAAGCATGTAGAGTAAGCTGAGCATTTCAGAAAAGTAAAAGCAGGGAGATAGAAGAGAGCGAATTTGAGAGAGACTCAGAGAAGGTTAGATCACTCTAGACAAATAAGTCACATTTTTTGAGGAATTGGATGATCAAGTGAGTAGGGTGATTTTTGTGGGTTGCACAAGGAGGTCTCCACATAGAAAGGGGGAAACCGCTTTGATTTAATTAGAGATTTCACAAGTATTTCCCGTTGATCTAGAAATCAAGGGCAAGCCCAGAGTACATGGTTTATGTCCTCCGTTTCATTTCCGCAAGGAAATGAGAAGGAGTCCGAAAAGTTTACTCTAGCTAGACTATCTGCTAGGGTGAAGTGATTACTTTTCAAGCGTGATATGTTAACGATTTCGCGTCTATCCAAGTTTGCATTGTGAAACCAGGGTTTAGGGGACCCAGAAAAGTTGAATTCGAAGTAGTGAAGGCCTACTGTTCTTTTTTCGCTATCGTTCCTTCAGAAAATATTAGATGTTATTTTCAGTTGAGTTAAGACTAACTCATGAAAATCAGTGTGGGGGATCCTGTCATCTAAAAGAGTACCAACCGTATAAGCTAGTTTGGCCAGTTTGTCTGCAATTTCATTCCCGAAAATTTGGCAGTGGTACTGTTACAGTAAAAAATCTCGTCAGAGAAAGCATTGTTGTCAATAAATGTTAAAGTAAGACTCAGTGTACGCGCCTGTCGACGACTCCGCGTACTGAACTGTGTTACCCGTGAGTCCCACTCGACTATCGACCGCCTGCCTGTGTACTTATCTAAAATGACGTTAGAACAGTGTGCTCAGATCGGAAACTGAAGCCAGTATCTAACACACGCGCGCTGTGCGTGAGCGACAAGACTTGACGTATACGTCGAGCCATGTCTGGCCGTGTCACTCACACACAGCGCGCGTGTGTTAGTGACTGGCTTCAGTTTCCAATCTGTGCACACTGCGTTAGAATAAAGTCTACCCTAGTGCTCAAAGAAGTGACGTGATTCATTCAATTGGATCCCTGACCTCATCGATAATTACAACAGGTTATGAGCCGCGCGCTACGCTTCCACTGCGCTGAAAAAAACAAGTAGGTGGAAAGTGCTAGAATAGTGAAAAGTGAAAGTTAGAAGTCGCGTGGCGTAGACAAAGGGCACCGGTGTGAACTTGTTCTTGAAAATGTTAGAGTGTTTTGTTTGTACTGTCGTGATTATTAATTGAAAAAAAAGACGTAGAACCGAATTTTTAAACGGGCCGCTGAGGTCGATTTCTGACCCGATTTTAGTGTTCAAAAATTACGGGAGTGCCGAATCGGATTTTAACAAGAGTGTTAAAAACGGGGATAACGCGGTCGCGGCAATTTTAGAAGCATCATTGTATAAATTGGGCGTTTTTGTGAAAGCCGGTAGCATGGTTGAATGGCAGTCAAGGAAAGTATTCGACGCCATGTTACCCGGCAAAAACATGCGCCAACAGGCCAGCCGTGAGAAACCACTGGTATGCCGCCATCTTTTGTGTGTTGGTCATTGTCGGGCGACAGAGATACAGTTCGCGAAAAAGCGACGAACATAAGAGAGAGCTGGAGAAGTATACAAGATAGAGTGAACCGTGCCTAGAGGAGAGTGCTGTTTTATTATCGGTTGGTAAACAACTAACGCACTGGCGTGGGGCAGCGGGGGAAGGACGCTACTTAGATTCTAAACATTCGAAAATAGAGTAGATGGGTTGGTAGCTATTACAACTACCAGCGTTTCGTCCCGGATTCGCTCGTTAGGAACTCGTCAGTGTTGCTGACCACGAGCGAATCCTGCCACAGGCGCCTTGGGTGAGACCGATCTGCGGTCATCCATCCTCCTGCTAGCCGATTCGACCGCTGCTCGATTTGGGCGATCGGAGTACGTGGTGCTCCGATTGACCCGACCGGGATGTTCGACCAAGAATGGATAAACAATGCTCTCAATCAATAAAGGAAAGAAGAGTACTCCAACAAACTCGACTCCAACAAAAGCCAGCAACAGCAAATAATTACAACCATCCCGCCCGTCTCGTTCTGCGAACGAAATAATAAAAACTTGCGAATCTGTAACATGACGAAGTGATGCACAACACTCGTCTCCGACCGCCATGGAACCTTAAGCTGAACGGGAATACATCCGATCAAAAAGAACGCAAAATGTCCCCTTGAGAAAAAGTACAGCAGCCGATCGGAAAGAGACTTCCTCCGCCCGCCGTGGAAGAATAAATCTTAAAACGAGACATATGACATGCCACACCTCCGCTCTCCAGGAGCTACCGATTCACAGAGGAATCAACGCAATCCGAAATATCACCAACAAGTCACGAGCGATAATATGATCCAAAAACTATTCTTAGTTCGTAAGACTATTGGTCTGAATAGACTGCTCGAATTCCAATACTATCATCTTAGAATGAAGAGCCCATGAACATGCATCCAACAACATCATGATCCGATCGAGGTCCAGGATCTCAATTAACCCGATGGTTGGCACAGAAATACGCCGTCAATGAACTGTCCAGCCCACACATCTCAGGAATGAACCAGCATCAAGAATTTGCCGCGAATAAGTCATCGAGTCCACAAGACTCTCCCCGCATGCAAGCTAGTAAATGTTATCTGAATCAACAGCAGAACTGAACCAATGAAATTGGTAATGAAGGAAGTGAGAAACTCTAGCGAATAAAAATCGTTAGGCACTGTGCAGAATATGTTTATGATGAGAAAGCACGAGGAAGTACGTGATGGAGTCACAAGAATATGATCGGCAACAGAACCACGAAAGAAACACATCCACACCATCGCGCCCGAGTTGTAGGATCAAGCGCGAAGGAAAGACATGCTCCTCCTAGTAGTGTATTACTAGAGATTGCAGAGAGAATATGCTGAGCGCTATTAAGAAGTGATCATCAATGACAATGGCGAATGATGACTTGATCAAATATATCAGAATGAATTGTGGGCGTCGACCATAAACGATGAGAGAATTAGAAATTTAACCGATGATATGATGAGTTCCAAGTCGCAGGCTCGAAAAAAAAGTTGCGATTAGGTAGCACATTCAGAGATACGACAAACGGCCCAAATACTCCTAAGGAGTTTCACCAACGATTGAGAGGAAAATAAGGAATATTCACTGCTTGGATCATTATACCCAAGTTGTGAATCCAAGCGAAAATTGCGAAGGGATCGGAGGTTCAAAGAATGTCACACTGATGAGATGTGACTAAATGAAACATTAGACGATTGCGATTGAACAACGGTATTTTGATCCGCAAGTTGCAGGTGCAACGAAAATAAATGACTTTGCTAGGAAGCACACCTAGGGACCTCATAGAAGAAAAGAGTTGGAACGATCTAGCAGAGTAATCACGGGGAAAAGAGAAGAATGAAGAAGTCACCGTTGAGATCACGGTACTCGAGTCGTAAATTCGAGCATCGAATGGAAACGGAATCGGAAGCCAATAGAAGGTATCACTGGGATAATGTAAGTAGAACTGGCGTCTCTGTCTGACGACATCTTTATTATTCAGAAAATTCGGAAGAACATTGTAAATGTGCCAGTTTTGATCTGTCAGACGATACTCACACAGACGTGCGGAATTCATTTTAATAGCATGTGGAAACTCACAATGCCCGACCAGAGGCGTAGGCGACAAATAGAGAACACCGGCACTGAGAATGGCGACGCCTCTGGCGACCTCATGCTGAAAAAAGAGGAAAGAGGGGGGTCCCAGATTGTGAAAGTATCCCACACGACTCCATGGCGTAAAAACACTGTGCATAGTCCTGATTGCGACCCACGAGACTGTCCCGTCACAGGAGCAATGTCAGCATCCGCACCTCAAGCAAGGTACCCTCCGTAAAATCTACCTCGCACGATCTACCATGAGGCTATCAGTTAATTGATCATTTGAACTTTCAGTCACAGTCCATGTCAGGTTTAGCAAAACAGAATTTCATGCAATTGTATATTCATTACGCACATGTAGAGCATCACAAGGAAAACTGGAATACAGATTCAGCAATGAACTGTAGAGGGTGTATAGCGAATGCTGCGGAATGACATCCTCAAGAAAGCTTTAGAAATGTGTGGCTGCTATTGTAGGAGCAGAGTCTGGAGATGATTGGTAGATGAGGATATACGCGTGGCAATCAACGAGAGTAAAAGGCGTTTTCGAAAGTGTCGAAGATTATATGTCTCACTAGTAAGGAACGGACTACAGTAGTAAGGGAATGTAGGGATGAAACGAGAAAAGCAAGTAAACTAGCAAAGGCTGCAAAGACAGATCAGAGGAAAAGGAGATAAAAAATACATCATTATTTCGAAGAAAATAAGAAACCATTTTGGAAATGGGTTCAGAAAACTAGGAAAGGAAATACAACTACTAAAGCATTCGGAATAAGAAATACTAATGGTGAAATGGTATGGGATTCAGACAAAGTTGAAGACAGCATAAGTAATGCCTGCAAGAAACTGTATGGAGGTAAGGCCATTAAGCACAACAAGCGTAACAGACAATTACGATGCAGGTAGCGGAAGCAAAATCAATTTCGAAGGAATTATTTTGGTAATTGAAAAAAGTAAAGAGTGGGAAGAGACACTTGTTTGCGTAGCTATGTGAAGTCATGATTGTATGCGCTGTGAACAGCGAAGCTTCGAATGATTGGAGAAAGACGATTGTTATCCCAATCAGGTCATAAGGATAACAAACAAAAAGATGTGGAAAGTTAAATTCAGATTTATGTAAGAGAGATCATGCGCGGTGAAAAGCTCATGGACAAGGTGACCAATGAGTGGGCTCCTGATGAATGTGGTTCAAAGGAAATGCTGTTGGACAAGGGCAAAAGACGTCTGCTGAGATGGTTCGGCCATACTGAGAAAGTGGATGAAGAATGACTAGTAAGACAAGAGTATCCAGGCGCAGATCTAAGACTGAATGGATAGAATATTAAATTTTCAGAAAACTGATGTCAGTGGCGTTTTGACGCTCAGGCTTGTATTGCCGCTCGGGCGTATGTTGACGCTCGGTCGTGTGTTGCAGCTTCGGCGTGTGTTGCCACTCGGGCGTGTATTGGCGCTGGGGCCTGTATTGCCAGCGCGGGCGTGTATTGCCAGCTCGGGCCTGTATTGCCGCTCGGGCGTGTATTGCCAGCTCGGGCCTGTTTTGCCGCTCGGGCGTGTTTTGTCGTTCGAACGTGTATTGCCAGCTCGGGCCTGTTTTGCCGCTCGGGCGTGTTTTGTCGTTCGAACGTGTATTGACAGCTCGGGCCTGTATTGCCGCTCGGACGTGTATTGTAAATATAGGGATGAATAGAGAATTGAATTGCATGAACAAATGACATCGATGTTGACTCGGTCCCCAAGCACGCGTCACGAGATAGCTGCGACAAGACAGTTATGAAAGCATAAAGCTTCCGATAATGCGGAACCCGCCACAAACATCGATAACAACAATGGAATTTTGGATTGCTTTTCTCGAAGTGAGCTTGTCAAGTACTTATGCAAGCTCAACGTAGAATTCAATAACACGAATAAATGTAGGAGAGTCAATGAAGGTCCATCCGTCAAGAAGTTAGTCTGTCCTGCCTGAGAGCTTGTCTCGAAGACTTCGCAATGATGCGGATAATCCAAAAGAGTTGAAATGAAACAAGAGTGTTCAAAGGTTCAGAACATGACACTGATATTTAAAATCCTTACGATTTGAAATTGGAGAAATTTGTCTCAAGAATTAACAAAATTCATGGCAATCAAAATTGAACAATTCGAGATTGAAATTTAGGAAAAATTACGATTTCAAATTACGGTTAAACAATTCAGGATAGAACTTGGGATTAGAGGACAATTGCAAATGGAACGCTTTCGGAAATTCAATGAGTATAAAATTATTAAAAAATGTCAAAATTATCGAACATTCAGACGAATGTTCATAAAAAGGACAATATAATTCATCCTGTTTCAAGTCTCGAATGCATATTTTGAATTTCGGATTAGAGAATTTCGAGGCATAATTAAGAAAATGATCAATTTCAGTGTCAAAAGTCCTTGAGTCTGTCATGCCCGAGGTCCGCACCCCCACGATGACCCACTATCCGGCTCGAAGGACCAAAAAATGGTAAAGAAATAACGCACTGGCTGGGGGCAGCGGGGGAAGGACGCTACTTAGATTCTAAACATTCGAACATAGAGTAGATGGGTTGGTAGCTATCTCACCTACCGGCGTTTTGACCCGGATTCGCCCGTGAGGAACTCGTCAGTGTGGCTGACCACGAGCGAATTCTGCCACAGACGCCTTGGATGAGACCGATGTGCGGTCACCCATCCGCCCTCTAGCCGAGTCGACCGCTGCTCGACTCGGGCCATCGGGGTACGTGGTGCTCCGATTGACCCGACCGGGATGGTCGACCAAGAATGGATAAACAATGCTCTCAATCAATAAAGGAAAGAAGAGTACGACCTGTTTAATGCTGAGCCAAGCAGGTGATCCGTCTGCCTGCAGGGGGAGTCCGAAATGGAGAGACAACAGAATGGTAGATCTCCTTCACAGCTCCGATAGTTCACACTAGTGTTACCAACCAACTCGTACATACGTTCACACCTCTCGCCTGACACGTCTCACTTGACATCTCGCACTTGACACCCTTCACTGAACACTCATCACCTGTCACGACGAACGGGTCCGACGCAAGGAACAACGAGGAAAACGCGAGTCCGCGCAAGGGCTAAGGAGCAACTGAGTGCAGGAGCGACGCGAGCGTCAACCCCGGGGTGGGAGTGGCCTCCGCAATCACACCAGCCGATACAGGGAGACTCAAGCTAACAGGGACCTGTGAAGGACACAAAATACCGTGACACTGCAGTCGCGAATCGAATCCAAACTCAACTTCAACAAAAGCCAGCAACAGCAAATAATTACAACCATCGGTGTAAATATTAAATATGAATTCATTGAATTTAAATAGATAATGTTGGTTGCTATTAGAAGTCATGTAACCAGAATAAATTTTCCTAATTTTATTGCATGTTCAATGTGAATTCTGTACAACCTCTGTGGTTCTGTGCAAATATTTGAGCCTGTGTATGTATGGAGTAGAGTGGTACGATTTCGAATGGGAGAGGGAATGAAAGCATGTAGATACTGGATGGATGTAGAAGAGAAAATGTGTAGAATGTATGGATATGAAGTGGAGTCGTGGGAACATGTGTTGAAGGTGTGCACTGGAGAGGGAGAGGAAGGAAGAAGTGTGAGTGATTGTGTGAGAGGAATATTGGATGAAAGTGGTCAGGGAGTAGATTGGATGAGGAGACTGGAAGAGCTAAGGGAAGAAAAAGCCAAGGGTTTGTCTGTTTGGAAGGACGTTAGATTAATAAAGCAAAAAATTCGAGAAATATATGAAATTGAGAGAAGGTCAGAGGATCGGAAGCCCTGGAAGCTCGATCATGCAAATCTTAGTATGGATGTAAATAGTGGCAAATAGCCGGAACATTAGTCGGAAAATTAGTTGCTAAGCGTTATACTTGAGCTAGAATAAGTAGTTTAAGGCATTTATGTAACCTATTGTAAAGGGAACGGCGGCCCTCAAACCCGTAAAAAGGAAGAGAATAAATTACGATTAATAAGAATAAGAAATTTACGAATTATGTGAACACCAAATTCGCAGAGTTCGATGGGTTTTGAGAATAATTGAGATAGAGGTTCATTTTAATGAATAATAGATGACAAATCAGATAAATATCAGAGTTTAATGATTTAATGAAAAATTCGAATTTCAAAATTCGTTCGAAAATTTCAAATGTAGGCTGTTGCGCTACGTATGGTCAACACCTCATATGATCTTCAGCGATTATTGGGGTCTTTGGTTCAGTGTCGTATGCGTGTGCAATCGCCCCTTCAACATGTCTCTGCGCTGTGTGCAGTCAGCTGACGACGGAGGGAGCACGTGTGCAGCATTGGCCAGGGTAAACAGTCATTGCGATTCTGGATTGAGTTTGACAGATGTACCTGTCGAATTTAAAAAGAAACCATATGACTCTGAAATTAATAGAGGAAATGTTTGGCCTTTCTATTAGAGCTTTAAGGATGTCTGAAGGACAGAGAGTCGAGGAGATGGTTCAAATGAATAAAAAGAGTTTCATCTTGTATTTAGATTGCTTAAAAACAATAATTTAGAGTAGATGATGGAATACGGATCCGCACACTCAACCTTTCAATGCAAAAGGGCAACAAATATTTGTAAAAGCAGCTCAAGCAACACTTCAAGGTAAAAATGGCTCTGATATAAAAATAAAAGAATAATCTTTTTAGTAGATTCTGGAGCTACAGAGCATATTGTAAATAAAGGATTTATTTTACAAAATTTTGAAAAATTCTCTGGGGCCTTCATTAAGAGTGCCATCAAAAATACATCGGCAGACATCGAGATAGATGGTAAAGGAGATTTATTTACAAATAAATTAGTTTAAAAAGGTTATCCTATTAGACTAACAAATGTTAGAGCTGCGCGAAATATTTCCGAATACTTGTTATCTTTTAGATATTTCGCTGGAGCAGGTTTCTGCATTTATTTAGACGATTCTGCAATCAAAATATAAAATCAATACTCCGGGTTTGAATATTTGACCGGTTATTATGAAAAACCAAATTGGTTAATCCAATTAGAGATTGAAAATTCAAACGAACAATTAAATGATTCTAATTATCATAGATACACTTGTAGAGCTCGTATGGTCACACTGGATGAGTTACCTGAACATAGCCTCAGCCTTAAGTTAAAAATGATAACGAATTAATGGAAACTGAGGTTGGGAGGGAGCTCGATCTAGAAAATGCTTCCCTTAGCTTTAGCCAATATAGCGATTTTCAAAAAATTGACATTGATGACCTGAAAGACAATGATGAAATGGATGACTTGTTTGCTTCATTTGTATTAGAGAAGAAATATACAGAAGAATTAGATGAAAGAATGCTTTGGCATGTTAGATTAGGACACCCATCACTAGTTTACCTTAAAAAATTACAAGCTAGAGATAAAAATTTAGAAAAAGTACAATTTGATGATAATATCAAGAACTGTAGGGTTTGCATTATGGCTAAATTGAATAAATAACCTTTTATAGAAACAAGAACGAGAGCGGATCTACCATTCAAATTGACACACACGGATATCATGGGTCCCTTTAAAACATTAACTTATCCTGGCAATAAACGTGATATCATAATTTTTGTAGATGATTATTCAAAATTCGCCATGGCCTATGCAGTTAAAAATAAGCCCGGATCTGGTAATTGTCCAGAAAATTATCTGAGAACAATCAGAAATATACTCGGTAAAGATTTAAAAGCTTGCTTTATTAGAGCAGGTAATGCAGAAGAATTCACAAGAGGTGAATTTTCCATAATCATGGAAAAAACGAATATAGACTCAAATTTTTTAATCCGTACACACCACAACACAAGGGCACCGCCGGGCGTTTTAATAGAACTTTTTTAGAAAAAATTAGATCCTTGATGTTCGATTCAGGGTTACCCAAACATATGTGGAACTTAGCGTTAAAAGTAGCAGTCAATTTAGTTAATAGAACACCCAACTCGTCAATAGAATTTCAGACACCATTGAGTGTAATATCTCCAGACAGCAAAAGTCACATCGAAAGAATTACGAGTTTGTGCAGTATTGCGTATGCCAAAAAGCCCATCACTGTAACTAAATTATCAGAAAAAGCTATAAAAGGAATCTTAGTTGGCCAAACATCAAACGGTTACATACTCTGGCATGCAAAATCAGGAAAACTAATACAATCAAAACATGTAAAGATTAGAGGAAAATTAACTTATAAAAATATTGATAAAAACTTTCATTTTGACCCAGTTTTAGACGAAAACTTAGATTCTGAGGATTTAGAGAAAGATACGATTAGTTTATTCAAGGAAGGTACTGTAGAAAGAGAAACTGAAAATCCTAAAGTAACAGAGACAGCTAGAGAGCATAGTGGTGCTGAAAATAATGTAAGAAAAAGAAAACGCGACAATCTTGTAGAAGTAGAGGCTCAAGTTAGAAAACAGCCTAAGAGAAATGTCAAGAAAAGAAAAGATTACAAAGCTATGTCGGAAGGAAAAATTGATTGAGGTGATACTAGTTTTGCTCATTTAACTGATATTGAAATGTATAAAGAAATAGATGAAGATGAGAAAGGATTTGTTTTATTAGAAATAACAAATCGTGATCCCATTAATTATTCTAAAGCAATGAATACTCAGGATCAAATTTACTGTCAAAAAGCTATTGATGATGAGTTTCAATCTATTCATGAAAATGAAAAATGAAGTCTTGTGGACAAACCAACCATAACGTCAGATGGTGAAATAGCTAATATTACAGATAGTAGATGGGTTTTCAAAGTTAAAACAGATTTAAAAGGCAAAAAGATCTTCAAGGCTAGATTTGTTATCAGAGGCTTCAAAGATACAAATCAATATGAGCTCAGAGAAACTTATGCACCTGCATCTAGACTCTCAGTAATTAGAGCTGCACTTGCATAGAATAAACAACTTTGATTCAGAAGTTTTTCAATTAGACGTCAAAACTGCTTTCTTAAATGGTATTTTAGAAGAAGTGTTCATGGAAATTCCAGATGGATTGAAAGTAGATGAAAACAGTAGAAAAAGTAAGTTTTGCAAATTACATGAAGCCCTGTAGGGTCTCAGAGTTAGTCCGAAGAAATGGAACAAACGATTCTCTGCTGAAGCTGAAAAATTAGGATTGCAAAGGGATATCAATTAACCATGTCTGTTCACGTTTAGAAAAATGAAAACTGTGATTATCTTGATAGTTTTTGTAGATGATATTCTGTTGGAAGGAAATAATTTGGAAAAATTGAAAGAACTCATAAACCATCGAAGTCATGTTTTCAAAATGACAAATCTTGGTGAACCGGAAGATAACTGAGGAATAGAAATAACTAGATATAGAAAAAAAAGTATTATGAGTCCAAACCAAGCTCAATATACAGGGAAATTCTAGAAAGATTTGGGATGAGTGAAAGTAAACCACGTGACACTCCTATGATCACTAGACAAGCTAAGAAAAGAAATGAGAAAATTAGTTTGGTTGGAGTTCGAATAAAAATAAAATAGAGTTCCTATTTAGAAAAGCCATAGGCAGTCTGCTTTATTTAGCCAATGTAACCAAACCCCGATATATCTTTTGCTGTAAATTCCTTATCGAGAAAACAAACTAATCCTTCAGAAAAAGATTGGTCAGAAGTCAAAAGAATATTTAGATACCTTAGAGGTACTACGGATATAGGTTTGACATATTGAGGAAAGCCAGAGAATTTAGAAATCTATACAGATTCCAGTTTCAGAGATCACTTAGACTCAACCTCAACTAGTGGCATGGTTGTATTTTTGTTCGGTGACACCATTATATGAAGAAGTCACAAACAAGGAAATGTTAACCCTTCTTCTTGTCACACTGAATACTTTGCTATGAGTAAGGCTTGTCAGGAAGCAATATCCTTGCATAAAGCTCTTAGAGACATGTTAGGGAAAACTATGTACCCCATAGTATTAAAATGTGACAATAAATCAGCTGTTGATTGCACTCGAAAGGAAGGTAATCATAAATTGAAAAATTTCGATGATACCGTAGAAGAAATAAAATCCAAATTGGAAAATAGAGTGAAAACCGTTATCAAAGATAAATTGTCCAAAAGTCAAGGAGACTATGTAAAACAATGTGTGTCTGAAGGTAATATCTCAGTTGAATGGGTATCCACAATAGATAATATTAAATTTACAATGATTTATAAGAGGTCTATTACTTGTTCACAGGACTGGCAGAGAATAATGATGATGGACTCCAAAGTTAGAGAACAAAAGTTTTTTTTTGGAGATTAGAGTATTTACAGTTAGTACTTAGATGTTAGATGGTTTAATAGAAAATGAAAAATTTTATGTTAGTAGACTATTAGAACTAGAAGATCTCAATCCTGTATTTACTTATGTTTATTACATTTACTTATATTTAGGCCTAATCGATGTCAACGATCAAAGTTGCAAGTGCCAAATTATAAATCTGTCGGGAGGGAGTGTTAAAGTAAAACTCAGATACATGTGTATTTCTGTGAGCGGCGCATGCGCTGATGCGCCTGTCGATCGAGGACTCCGCTAAGATTCAAGATATTGATAAACAAATACTAGTTTGCTCTCTGCATTTCAGCATTGATGATTATGTATTTATTGGTATGTTTTTTATACAGTTATTGCGTGAATATTAAATAGAATTATTATCATGATCATTAAAAAAAATCTATGGCTCGTGCCAGCTTTGCAAGTGCTCTCCATACGAGTTACAGACACTTGTTTATTGATCTCACTGTTGTTATTCTTATCACGAATTATCGCTCTTTCACCTTCGATCATGTTTCTGGAAGACGGCGTTGCAATATCGTACTTACACAATGTTTTTGGAGAGAGTGGATGTTTTCTTTGACAATACTCCCGGATCACTGGAAGGTGCATGCCTTTTTGTCTTTGGGGTTGTACTGTGATACCTTCGATATAGGGTAAGATGGTAATTGTTCTTTCCTCTCCTTCCTTGAAAGGTTGTGTTAATCTGTTTTTTCTTGTGTATTTACTCATTGCTTATTGATCTTCAGCCATTATAGAGACGACTTTTGAGATGGGTGGTGGTTCATTCTCATCTGAATCTACTCTCACATTTGAAAATCCAATAAAGAACATCTAAATCTAAATCAATTCTACATCAAACAAGTTTTCTTCTCTTGAAAGAAGGGATACAGTATATCACATTCACCTTGCACATTACCTTTCGAGAAATAAATGAAACTCCACCATTTCCTATCAAACACCCTAAAATTTGACATTTGGTCTACATTGGACCGCATATCATTTGACCAATCCCAACGGATTGAAGATCTTTCTGCTCAATGGCAGAAAATGAAATTGAACTTATTGCTTGCATAATTCCGCATAAGCTTCTTTCGAAATTCCGAAAAAAAAATCATAAGTGATTTGGAACCAACAATATATTCCCTTTTACTCGGAAAAGCGAATGACATATGACGTATGGCGGCTATCATCTTACGCCAAGCCCAACTTCCCACTTCAAACTCAACAAAACAGGAAGGAACCGCAATCAAAGAACTCAATCAATATGAATAGTCCTTTGACTAGGCCACTGGGTGCGCCCTAAGGTTGCAGATAGAGGAACCTTGTATCGAAGGTTCCTGCTGAATACGTTTACACAACTAAATAAGCAGTCGTGAACAATTGTCCAGGGATGGTCTCAGAGGAAAACCCCCAAGCCAAGGCGTGAACTACCGTGCCAAAGGCTGCGTGGCTCTATAATGCGGTGTCGTAAACGGTGTCTCAAGGATATACCACGTCACCTACTAGATTAAATGCTCTCCTGAAACAGACTTTACCTCCGCATGCGGGGCTCTACGGGAGTAGACATCATATTTCCCTGGCTACTCATGACATTAAATATAGAGAACGACTTTGAGATAGAAGTTCATGTGAGGAGTTGTTTGGAGGAGAAGTAAACATGAAGGACGAGTGGGAGTTGAGTTTCAGGACTGATGTTCGATTTTACAAATACAGAGTGAAGGAAGATATGGAGAAGACCAAAAAGTACTTCGGAAGGCTAGACAGCATCCTGAAGAGAAAAGAGGATTTTCACGGGGACGGAGAGGAGCATGCACCTCCCAATCACGAAGGGCCCGGACAAAGCACGAGTCAGTGCCCGAGTCTTCTGCTATACCATTTAGTATGCCCCTAACCCGGGGAGGGAGGCGGCCGGGTGGCATAGGGGTTCAAGCTCACTTTGCATAGTGGAAGAGGCCCGCGTCTTCCACTATGCCAAGTAGCAGCATGAGGGATAAAACCTACAAATGGTGCCAATAACCGCAAAAGTACAGGAAGAAGAATTCAACGGATGTATTTTACCGACACAGTCGATTTCGTGAAAGCGGAAAGAAAATCAGACAAAAAAAAGTTTCAAACAGGCTATTTTGGCGGAACCAATTCTCGGATCACAGACTGGAAGTCATAATGCTCTCGTCGATTTCACAATATTAGCACATCTTTCCTACCACGAGGGTTTTAATATTATGCTCCAAGACTTGATAAGGAGTTCAACAACAATCAATTCTATCCTAAGCAGAGAAAAGAAGGCCAGCGAATATAAAATTGTAAAAATGCGGTACAAATTTTGAAAGCAAAGAAAGAAGGGCATATAAGCGTAGATGTTTCTGCTAACATGATTGAAAAATAACCAAGGTTAGAATTAACTTACACACTCTCCAACAGATGTACGCAGAACAAACTTTGAAATTTTTCTAATTGTCTGAGTGTCTACTGGAACAATCTTAAAGATACGTTTAGCAATAACAAAGAACGATTCATTAGGGATATGTATATTTTATTACAACATGTAATAACTTACGACTTAAAAACACATCCTAGTTTGTCTGAGATATCACATTGAACCATTGTTCCGATGAAGTATAGCCACCTTATTTTAATATCTAATATACAAACTGCATATTTAACTCTCTCCTTCACACTGTGCCTCAAGTAACAAGACTTTTATTCAAACATCGACTCACCTATTCACTTGAAACTATTTACAAGATCCAAATATTCAATCTTTTGAGCACATCACACAAGAAATTCGACGACCATTCCTTACAGACTTTGTGCTTAAAAAACTCTTTCCATATAATTACTATCACTCAACGAAAGGATTCGATTTCGTAATGAAAGAAATTTTCGCGATTAACAAAAGAAGATTCAGATTTGAATATTTCGGTACTTGAACATAATCCAGAGTTCTTATAATTATCACATATTCTCATTCCGAAATTTTAAAGTGTTAGAAATCAGCTAACTAGTTACATACATTATAGACGAGTCAACTCGACCCTGGGACTAAATAATTAATTCACCTATTACGCGTTTTGTTAACTATTGCCAACGGATTATCTTCACAGGAGACGGAATTCGAGTCAATCCTGCAGACGCAATCTTGAAGCACTAATACTAAGAAGATTCTGCCTCAAATAATTCAATTATACATTAAGATTAGATAATTAAATATCTAGCACGAGGAAATCGTAAGACCGTCTCTTAGAACTTTTCTCGATTCTGTACAATATTTTTCTATATTCAGTCCATTCTTACAAGAATCTTAAAACATCTATTACGCTAAGGTACTTTCTAGCGTAAAACTTTCACTCGTTAATTAATGTACTACTGTGGTCATTTTTTCTCGAAGAAAGTATGTAGGTACTTTGTAACTTACTGATAGAATCAATAAATTGTAGTAAAACCTTAATCTAGCCTGTGATTTAGAAACTCGCAAACTTCCAGTATGAGCAATAAGAAACTAAAATTCCGTCATTTTCCTTTTTTTTAAATTTCAATCAATATTGTTTTTTTTTTCTCATTCGGTTCGGCTAATTTAGCTTAATGATTATTGTCGACATAAAAAGATGATTGCAGTAGGATTTGTACCAAGTTGATTAGGCTCTAAAATCACCTTTAATTCTATTTACTTCCTCTAATTCGTGGTTTTGAAGCTGTACTTCGAAAGATAATATTTCGCCAAGCCCGCAAGCGAATAAAACATGATGAGTACAAAAATTACGCAACGATTAAAGTACAATTTTCTCAATACAAAATTAGATAGATAGGAATTTTGAGCACTTTAAAAATCAAACTATTGACCATTTGTCGGAAGTATCGAAATATTCGAAATTTGTACGAAATTGAGTAGAAACTCAATGAACTTTTTTCAAATTATCAAGTTGTCAAATAATATCAAACGAGAAAATTCTCAACAGAAAATCAATCGTTGCGAGTCGAACTTAAAAATTTTCTCGAGTTTCGCCTAGAGGTGTGCAGTCAGTCATAGTGTTTCTATTCGAATCGGTCTAATTCGAAGTCAAAAATTAAAAATGAAACTGTGCCACTTGAAGCTCTATTTTTCTTTGAAACAAAAACGAAAAATTTGATTCTGAGAATTGCACTAATTCAAAGAAATTTGGCTGGTTTCACGTTTTCCTCATGCAAACTGAGTTTCAAAAAACCCAGTGCATGCTTGCATGTGAAACCCATTTGCATTGGAAATGTGATTCGGCTTACTGCACACCTCTAGTTTTGTCGCAGAGTTATGTAGTCTTTAATGATAAACCAGAGAATCAATTCATCGAATGACGAATGGCATGAAAAGAAGGTACGAAAACTGGATTAATCAGTCTATTTGTTAGCAGTCCATCCTCTCCAGATGGAAGCGATACTGGCAGCTGCACTCGTGACTAATCCACCTGCTACGCTTTGATTCACCTGCAAACTTGAAGACTGTTGGCTCGCCATCGAACCTGGGATCGGGAACAACATCTCGGGACAAGAGACGTTCGGAACCTGAAATAATATTTTTTGTAGCTCTTGCTTGTGTGAAGTATACAACATTTTTTTTTATCGGACCCCTTCAGTAACTCAATGAAAGTATTTATATCTACTCCTAACTCATAAGATTTGATTTTCTGAAAAGGGATTAATCCAGAAACGCACATGATGAATACGGGCGCACCCGAATTGAGCACACGATCAACACAGAGAAATCTGTTTCATTGCTTCTTTTTCGTCTACATTGTTAAATTTTGAACTTTCTTAGTTGAAAACGTTGATTTCAAACCAAAATAATAAATTTTTAGGTAAAATTATGAATTTATAAACAAGAATTTATAGACAAAAAACTTGCATTTCGAAAAATAAGATTATATTCTACCATAAAATCGATTTTTCAAAAAAATATGTAAACTTTCAGTAAAATGATTGAATTTTTTAATTTTGAAAGACAAATATTTATCCAAAGTATTGAATTTCGATTTTTTCCAGTGGAAAATGTTGTTTTTCAGGCAAAATAATGAATTTTCAGGTAAAATGATAAATTTATGAACAAGAAACTTAAATTTCGAAGAGAAAGATAATATTCTACAATAAAATCGATTTTTCAAAAAAATATGTGAACTTTCAATTAAATGATTGAATTTTTTAATTTTAATAGACAAATTAACTCCAAATTGTTGAACTTTGAACTTTTCTAGTAGAAAACGTTGTTTTTCAACAAAAATAATGAATTTCCAGGTAGAATGATGAATTTATAAACAAGAAACCTAAATTTCGAAGAGAAAGATAATATTCTACCATAAAATCGATTTTTCAAGAAAATATGTTAACTTCCAATAAAATGATTGAACTTTTCAATTTTAAAAGACATATTTTTATACAAATTGTTGAATTTTGAACCTCTTCAGGAGAAAACGTTGATTTTCAACCAAAATAATGAATTTTCAGGTAAAATGATAAATTTATGAACAAGAAAGCTTAATTTCGAAGAGAAAGATGATATTCTATCATAAAAAGATGATATTCTACCATAAAATCGATTTCTCAAAAAAATATACGAACTTTCAATGAAATGATCGAATTTCCATTTTTTAAAGACAAATTTTGATCCGAATTGTTGAATTTTAAATTTTTTCAGTAGAAAACGTTGATTTTTAACAAAGATAAATAAATTCCAGGTAAAATGATAAATTTATGAACAAGAAACTTAGATTTCGAAGAGAAAGATAATATTCTACAATAAAATCGATTTTTCAAGAAAATATGTGAACTTGCAATAAAATGATCGAATTTTCAATTTTAAGAGACAAATTATCATTTAAATTGTTGAATTTTGAACTCTTTCAGATGGAAACTTTGATTTTAACCAGAATAATGAATTCCCGAGAAATATGATGAATTTATAAACAAGAAACCTAAATTTCGGAAAGAAAGATGATATTCTAACATAAAATCGATTTCTAAAAAAAAAAATGTGAACTTTCAATAAAATAATTGAATTTTTCAATTTTAAGAGAGAAATTTTCATCCAAATTATTGAATTTTGAACTTTTTCAGTAGAAAACGTTTATTTCCAACGAAAGTAATGAATTTTCAGGTAAAATGATAAATTTATAAACAAGAAACTTCAATCTCGGAGAGGAAGATAACATTCTACCATAAAAGCGATTCTTCAAAAAAATGTGTGAACTTTCAATAAAATGATCGAATTTTTTTATTTTAAGAGACAAATTTTCATCCGAATGGTTTGATTTTTCAGTAGGAAACGTTGATTTTTAACCAAAATTATGAATTCCCAGGTAAAATGATGAATTTATAAACAAGAAACCTAAATTTCGAGGAGAAAAATGATATTCTACCATAAAATCGATTTCTCAAAAAAATATATGAACTTTCAATAAAATGATTGAATATTTTAATTTTAAAATACAAACGAATGAATTTTTAACTTTTTCAGTAGAAAACGTTGATTTTCAACAAAAATAATGAATTTCCAGGTAAAATGATAAATTTATAAGCAAGAAACTTAGATTTCGGAGAGAAAGATAATATTCTACCATAAAATCGATTTTTCAGAAAAATGTGTGAACTTTTAATAAAATGATCGAATTTTTGAGTTTTAAGAGACAAATTTTCATCCAAATGGTTGAATTTTTCAGTAGGAAACGTTGATTTTCAACCAAAATTATAAATTCCCAGGTAAAATGATAAATTTATAAACAAGAAACCTAAATTTAGAGGAGAAAAATGATATTCTACCATAAAATCGATTTCTCAAAAAAATATATAACCTTTCAATAAAATGATTGAATATTTTAATTTTAAAATACAAACGGTTGAATCTTAAACTTTTTCAGTAGAAAACGTTGATCTTCAACCAAAATAATGAATTTCCACGTAAAATGATGCATTTATAAACAAGAAACCTAAATTCCGAAGAGGAAGATAAAATTCTATCATAAAATCGATTTTTCAAGAAAATGTGTAAACTTTCAATAAAATGATCGAATTTCCCAATTTCAAGAGACAAATTTTCACCCAAATTGTTGAATTATGAACTTTTTCCGTAAAAAACGTTGATTTTTGCCAAAAGTAATGAATTCCCAGGAAAAATGATAAATTTATAAACAATAAACTTAGATTTCGAAGAGATAGACAATATTCTACCATAACATCGATTATTCAAAAAAATATGTGAACCTTCAATAAAATGATCGAATTTTCAATTTTAAAATACGGATTATCATCTAAATTATTGAATTTTGAACTCTTTTAGATGAAAACGTTGATTTTCAACCAAAGTAATGAATTCTCGGGTAAAATTATGAATTTATAAACAAGAATCCAATTTGTTGAATAAGGAACAAAATATTGTATTTCCAAAATCAGATAAACTTATTACTATTATCTTGCATATAATATTATTTCTTGGTTATGTATTTCTTTAAAATAAGCAGATTTCACCCGAATTATTGTGATGCCATAGTAAAAAAGTAATTAAAAAAATATTTTGCGTTGTTGAGTTGTAAATTTAAACTTTCTAGTTCTTTATGGCATTTTTTATGATCAAACTCAAATTTTCTTTCCAAAATATTAGTGTTATAAAAAAATAGTTGCAGGCAATTTTGTAGGTTTTCCTCAGGGCTTGTCGTCGTATCGTGCAATGTTTGGCTACAAATTTGAATTTCAGATTTTTTCATGCCATTTTCACGTTTAAACCGAATCTAGCGGTGAATACTATCATTCCTAATGTAATTGAGAGGGATTGACCTCTGGACTTCAAATTGTACATTAGATTTCGAAATTTAAAAGATTTTTAAATTTGAGATTTTGCGAAGGCTTGTACACCAGATTTAGAGTGATCAACTCATTTGAGCATTATCAAATAAATACTAGGTCAATTCAGTTGAGCAACCGACTATAAACCTTTGAATTGTTCAAAGTGTCAGTCACTTTCAACGAGCATAGCAGAAATATATATTCTTAAACTTACAGCTTCCCATTCCCAGTTGAAGGCATCTTCCTCGTCATCAGAGGCGGAATCGTCACTCTTTTCCAAATCCGAGGCCAACTGATTGTGCAACTGCGTAATTTCGTTTGGATCTACTTCTATAGGACCAATTCTATATAAGAAAGTATAAATTAGAAAAATAAAAAAAAAATTGAGTTTCTTAGTCATGCAGCAGCATAATATTCCACTGGAAAATTTCATTTGTGATTCTTACAATTATAACCGTTTTAATTTAATTTCAATATGAAAAATACCGCAACAGTTTTTTTCGGAATTGATACAGTAAGAAGTTTCTAAGGTTTTCAAATATACTTATAAAGTGCAAATAAATTGGAATCATTGATACAAAAACTGGAGCTTACCTTCCGAGATCGCTGATTTCGGTATTGAGCAAGTGCATGAGATTTTGTAGAGTTTTCATCGGATGCAAAACTGTGATGTCTGTGTTTTGAGAAAAGCACAAGTGCAAAACGTTGCTGTTGAGCCTTGCTACTTTCCTCGTAAATTTATGTTCCGACATTTCATTTCCACAAAATTCACTGCATTTTATAATAAGCAGTTAATTTATAATATGATAATTAAAAATAAATGCAGGAAAAATAATTACTGAAAAGTTTTTTTTACCTATACGCAAGTTTGTAAGGCAGTTTTACATTAACGTAGTAGGCGATGATGTTGACCAACTGCGTCGCGTAAGTCAGAGCTGCGCTTATGTTATAAGCGGGATTGTGAAAAGAATTCTCTTTATTATTGCCTGGTACTGCGTCCTTATTTTCAGCAACTAGAAATGAATGTAGGGATTACAAAGATTGTTCCAAGAAATAGGAGAAAAATGAAAAGAATGTTTTTTTCGGTTTGGTTATACTTTTCCTCTAACATCTACGGATGTAATATACACTATTTTGCTTTCTTGTTTTTTTTTTCTATTGTGGTATAAGATTTTCCTTTTCGGAATCAACTGTTCTACCCGCAAGATTGTTTTTGTTACATGCTTTACTAACTTGAGTTATCTAGATATAAACTATTTTCAATCAATTAATTGAATTTTAAAACCAGGGTGGCGATTTGGCAGACGATTTTAAATTCCCGGTCAAGTTTTTTAATTTTCCCGGTCAACTAGAAGTAACATATTTATATTTGTCGCAAAACGCGAAAATTTATTTTTATTCATGATACTTATTCTAAACTTCCTTTAACACAACAGATCAAATATTGCAAAATAAATCAATTCTAAAAAGAATACTCTAATTTCCAACAAAAAAAAATTTTTTTTCACAAAAATTGGAACAGCCAAATTTGCAATTGAAAGAATCAAGTTACGATAACAAAAAAAAAAAAAAAAAAAAAAAAAAAAAAAAAAAAAAAAAAAAAAAAAAAAAAAAAAAAAAAAAAAAAAAAAAAAACAGACTTCCAACAAAATAGTTCATTTTTCAACCGATGTGATGAATTTTTGAATAACATTATGAATCTTCAACCAGAACAGTTGAATTTCGAAACAAGATGAATATTTATCTGGATCACTTGAATTTCCAACAATGAAGGTGAATATCCAAACAAAAAGATTAATTTACACAAAGGAAGAATCATTTTCTAAGAAAAAACATGATGTTTCAACAAAACATTCGGTTTTCAAAGTCAAAAAATGATTATTTTCAACAAAAAATGGAACAGTAACATTTTTAGTTTAAAAACCAATTTTAATACTAGGATGAGTGTTTTATGCCTAAAAAAAAGAATCTTTGACTGAAGGAGTTAAGTTTTCAAACAGATAACTCAACTTTTACTGAAAAGATAAATCATCTACGAAAATTTTATTGCTCAAATTCTGAATTGAAAAAATGGATGTTTAACTAAACAAATAGATTTTTAACTAGAACTGTGAAATTGTCAACTGAAATCAGTTGAATTATCAGTTGAAAAAAATTTCTTATAACGAAAGAAAAAAAAACTAACTTTCAAACAAATTATTACGTTTTTGCACAATATGATAAAGAATCAAATGAAATTGTAAATGTTCAACTGAAGTTGTTGCATTTCAACCCAGAAAGACGAATGTTTATCTTCAATGATGAACATTTAACTAGAAGAGTTCAATTTTTGACAAAAAATGAGTTTTCAACCAAAAAATACAATTTTTCAACAGAATGGTTGGAACCACAAAAATAAAAATTTTCAAATAAAAATGGAATAGTGACATTTTTTACTTAAAAAATTAATTTTAAACCAAACATAAGAGTTTTCAACTAGATGCATGT
>WSXT02131371.1:0-10690 GCA_011762715.2 Neuroterus valhalla
AAAATATAAACAAAAATGAGGGCTTATAGCCAAACAACGCAAGATATGAAAAAAAGTTAGAGAACAAAAATGTTTCTCTTTGAGAGCCCTACAAGATCGTGAATACAACTTTTCGAATTTTCTCATAAAATCAAAAATTCCTGTTTTGAGCGCATAGAAAATAATTGAAAATAATCTTTGAACTCGACAACCTTGGAGAGAATGATCATATTCGATCGTGCTTTGGCACCCATTTTGAGGGACCAAAAAAACAAGTAGAGTTCGTTCACCAGCTATTTTGGATAAAAAATCAAAGGACGGGAGCATTTTGAAGATTTTTTTGGATTTCTTTTTCAAGATTCAAAAATTTCAAGTGCAATTTCCCGTAGCACGCAAAAAAAGTAAACAATTTATCCTAGTCATTTTTTCGATAAAATCAAAATTGTCAGAGTTATGGTATTTCCAAAATTCAAAAATATAGGGGAAAATTAGAATTTTCAGCCAAATAACGCAAGATTGAAAAGAAAGTCATAGAGAAAAATGTTTCTTCCTAGGAGCCCTTTAATATCGTGAATAAAACTTTTTGAATTAATTTTCTCAAAAAAAAAACGAAAATTCCCATTTTGATCGCACAAGAAATAATGAAAGATAATCTGTGAACTTGATAACTTTCGAACAAATGATCACATTCGATCGTGCTTTGTTAACCATTTCTAGGGACCAGAAAGACAAGTCGAGTTCTTCAACCAGCTATTCTGGATGAAAAATCGGAGACAATTTTGAAAATTTTTTCGGACTTTCTTTTCCAAGATTCAAAAATTGTAAGTACTTTTTTTGTAGTAGGTCAAATATGGAAACAATGTATCCTCATGATTTTCTTAAATAAACACCCAATCGTCCGAGTTGTAGCATTGTCGAAATTCGAAAATATAAACGAGAAAAAGAATTTTTAGCCAAACAACGCAAGATATGAACATAAGTTTGAAGAAAAAAATGTTCCATTTTGGGAGCCCTCCAGGATGCTCTTTAAGATTCATTTTTTGGTCAAACTATGCAAGGTACTTGAAAATATAATCTGAACTTGTAATAATAAATATAAACTAAACTCGTGCACCAAAAAAACATCTACAAATTGGGTGATATTAACTTTTTGATAGGACAAGTAGTTTTTGCTTCATTTATGAAAAACCATATAAAAAATGAAAAAAATGAACTTTTGGACAATTGACACAAGCTTGGGAAAAATGAAATGAACGCAAGTTCTTCACCAGGAAAATATCTTCAAATGTATTATCAACTTCTTTAACAGGATATGTAGTTTCCATTTCATTCAGGAAAAATAGCTATAGAAATGAAATAATAAAATTTGTGAAAAAATGACTCAGGCCATTGAACGCGTAGTTTTTCTTTCAATCGTATAAAATGAAATTAGGAATTAAAAAATTGAATTTCTAGAAAAATTACACGAAATGTGAACAAAAAATTAGGTAACAGAACTTCTTTACCGTTTCTGACAAATTTTGATCGAGTGCGCAGCACGAGACACGCGATGAGAATGTAGTCGTTAGAGCCGGAGAAGCTTCAACAAAAGAGAATTCACACTCATCAAATTAAAGTAGACAACATTCCCCTTTTTGTACAACTGTAGGGAGGTACAAAGGCCGAGCGTGAAGCGCGAGATTCCAAAGACGCGCGCCCCAGGCGCGCTCAAACTTGCGAGCGAAGCAAGCCGCGCGCGAAGCGCGCGATGAGAATTTGCCCGCGCGGCGGGCAGATTTTTTTTTTACATCCTCATCATTTATGATTGAGAAAGTATTAGAATTCTCTGAAATTTCACATCTTGAATTTTCAACGGATCTCCACGTTTCAAGACCCCCTGAAGCTGAAAATCAAGTTTTGGCGATGGTGTCCATACTACTGTAACATAGCTATAAGATTGCGTAATCGCTTGTATATAAATCGGAGGATCGAAAGAGCTTCTGACAGTGATATCGAGCTCTGCTCTGCCTTCGTTTCACATCGTTTACAAGGTACAATTTGAATCTTAAAAGAAATGACTGGTCGTGACGATCGATTGGAAAAACATTGAGATAGTTGATAGACCGATACGATTCTGAGATTCTTACCGAGATGCTCATGATGGATTGATAGATTCTGGTCCATCATATGCATCATTTTTAGCTTTCGAATCTCAAATTTAGTTCTATCCTACCTGCCCTTTTTAGGGCAACCTTAAAGGGTGCTCTTGAAGCGAACATTTATATCCAACAAGCAAGTGCTTCCGAGGCAGCGATGCCTCCCAATCCGGGAGGAAGAAATCCACTCCTGGAGTCGGCAGGCCGAGAAACTGTCGAAAATATGGACGAGGACGCCTGTACGATCGCGTCATCCAGGAAACGAAGAAGGCAATCAGGTTCGTATAAATCTGTATCATCAGTATCTCCTTCCAGTAGCGTCAAGACGACTACCAACCCACCTTATGAAAACCCTAGAACAGACTCGATCGCGGTAGACCCAAAGACTAAAGTGATTCCGGAAAAATACCCCCAATTATGTCATAATTGATGAGGCAAATCACTCCTATACAGGCCTTTATAAGGTCCTTAAAGGTTTCACGAAATATAAACCAATCGACTATAGCATCGGCTCCGACGTATACTCCGTTCGCGTGTCCCACATCGATGACTACCGCGCTATTATTACTAGCCTCGAAAAAGAAGGATTTCAATACTACCTGTATAAAAATGTCGAGGCACCCCCAATGAAACTCGTAATAAGAAACATCCCGGTGTCCTACCCCGAAACTTCGATCTACGATGAACTCAAGCAAGAGGGATTCGCAATAACTGCAGTTAGCCGCATGCGTAACCGGCAAACTAAAAAAGCCTTACCAATGTTACTTATAACAGTCCCTCACATACCTCAAGCAAAAGAATTATCAAAACTTCAGTCCTGAGCCTTCTTAGGAATAAAAGTAGAGCCTTATATGAAACCGAAAGAAACCAATCAGTGCTTTAACTGTCAGAGGTTTCATCACGTTTCCGTCATGTGTCACGCTACCCCGCGCTGCGTTAAGTGTGGAAACGTGCACTCTAGCTCTAGCTGCACCAAAGTGCGTGAGACACCGGCTACTTGCGCTAACTGCGGTGACGACCACCCCGCTAACTATAAAGGCTGCGCTGCATATAAAAAAGCATCTCGAAAGCCAGACAAAATCTCTAATTCTAAACCCGCTCACAACCTATGGAACAATACCCCCAACAATCCCCCTGCACCTTTCTTGCGCCAAGTGATAGGCAGCCCCAAGAATAAACTGTCCCAAAAAACCCCACACCATTACTAAGTTAACCGCTATATAGCTCCAAACTTGCTCCTAAACGCGTTGTTGAGGCTCAAAATGAATAAAAATGATAAAATCAACTGAAAATAAAGCTACAGACACGTTCCGTGTGGCAGAAGGAAACTTTGGCCCGGTAATCACTGCTGTTCAGAATACACATACTAAAGACATTGAAACCAATTTAGTTACTTTGAATAAAAAAGCTGCGAATTTAACAACCGAAATATTAGGGGAAAACATAAGCATGAATGAAGCTATCAAGCAAACAGCCGAAATTATTACAAGCATTTTAGCAATTGCCCTTGAAGATGGCAGCCCGCAATATTGAAAATTTTTTAATTCTTTTTTGGAATGCTCAGGGAATACTTCAAAAAAGGCACGAATTAGCCACCTACCTCTATATAAATAAAATCACAATTTGTCTGCTCAGCGAAACACTGCTTCGCGAATCCCTACAAGTGAAACTGCGCGGTTATAAAATATACAGAAATAATACTAACAGGGAAACAGCAATCTTAATCCAAGAAAATATAAATCACCATGAATTATTCATCCCTAAACTTGACTCTCTTGAAGCCACTGCTATAGGAATAAAAATACACGGGAACCCATATGCAATTGTATCTCTTTACCAGACCCCGTCTCGCGACTTTATCGAAAATGACTACAAACAAATTTTCAAACTTGCACTCTCGATTATTGCCGCAGGTGACTTGAACGCCAAACACCTCGCTTGGAATAGTAGAACGACGAACAAAGTTGGAAAACAACTTTTTGATTTTATTATTGGGAAGAACCTTTCTATCTCTGCCCCAGATTCGCATACCTCCTTTCCTCATAATATTAAACATAAGTCGGACCTTATCGACTTTGCAATAACCAAAAGAAAATCTTTTTTAACCACGACGCTGAAACAATAAACGAACTCTACTCGGACCATCGACCAATTCTTCTTAGTCTTTACACTAACTGTGAAAAATCTCCGGAAGTGCCACGCTACAACTTTGCAAAGGCAAATCGGTAGACTTTTACTATGGCGTTAGAATCTCGACTGAATTTTAAATCAACATTTCTAAATACTAGTCACATAGATGAAGCAATCACTGACCTCACATGTAGTATTAAAACGGCCATTCACACTGCAGTTCCTCTGACTACATTCAATAAATACGAACCACCTCTTAGTCCCGAGATAGAAGACCTTATAGAAACTCGTAATAAACTTTGCCAAACGCATCGAAGAACTGAAGCTGAATCCTCAAAAGTACGATAAATTATCTCCAAAGAACAATCGCGGTTAAAACTCAAGAACACAGATGCAGTAACTGGCACACAGTTGTCGGAAAACTGGAGATGAGAGACAATTCCATATGACGCATGACTAGGGCTCTCACTAAACCGCCGAGTAATGTAATACCTCTGAGAAAATCTGATCAAACTTTTGCTCTTTCTCCGAGCGATAAAGCAAACCTCCTGGTAGAAAACTACGAAAGTAATTTTTCACCACATGAAGAACCATCAGACCCACAACACATCACTGAATGTGAAAAAATCGTCTCCGAATATCTTGAAATCCCGAGTAACGACAATTTCAAGAAAATAACCCATAAAGAAATAACAAAGCAAATCAAAACTACTAAAAACAATGAAGCACCAGGCCCCGATTCAATCCCAAACTTAGTTCTAAAAAAACTTCCGGTCTCATGTCTGATCCTACTTGCCACTATATTCAATGCTTGTATTAAACTAAGCTACTTTCCGATCCTTGGAAAGTAGCTCACATTTTGGTTTTTCAGAAAAAAGGCAAAGATCCATACAACCAGTTACAGGCCCATTAGCCTTCTTAGAACAATGAGCAAGATTTTTGAAAAAATAATACTCACTCGCGTAAACTATCACCTCGAGGAAAACAGCATCCTTAAACCACAACGATACGGTTTCAGAAAGGGTCACTCTACGCAGCACGTGATGCTCAAGCTCACCGAAGCTGTCTCCTTAAATTGTAATCGAAGAAAACATACTGGAGCTGTTTTCCTCGACGTGGAAAAGGCCTTTGACAGTGTCTGGCATCAAGGATTGCTCAACAAACTAATGAAATACAATTTCCCAAGAGGACTTATTCTTTTTATGCACTCTTATCTGTCTAATAGAAAATTCTCAGTTAAAATTGACCAGACACTTTCAAAACAAAAACCCATTCGAGCAGGCGTTCCACAGAGTAGCATTCTGGGACCGGTATTTTTCATTATCTATGTGAATGACATCCCCGAGGTTCCCGAAGTTTCACTCGGATTATATGCAGATGACACTGCACTATTCGCTTCATCCTGGTTAGTCCCAAGAATCTTAAAATTACTTAACAAAGCACTAGAGATCATTGAGGCATGGGCTAAGCTCTGGCAAATTAAAATCAACATAGCAAAGTCAGAATCCATTCTTTTCTCTTTCAGAAGGCTAGCAAAAACGAATAGAATGGAAGAACACCGTAAATTACCTGGAGGGCAAACTACACAAACGTCTCAATTGGAAACCTCACATCCAGGAAACTGAAGGAAAAGCTCTCGGGATCATGTCACGTCTCAATCCTATCATTAATAGACATTCGAGTCTAAAACCTGATTATGGAATCCTAATTTATAAAATGTTTATCCGACCTATCATAACCTATGCCTGTACGATCTCGGGAGGCGCGTCAAGAAACAACAATAATCAGATTCAGAGCATTCAGAATAAATTCCTCAGACGCATCACGAAAACTCCGAGATATACTAAGAACTCTGTCCTTTACAGAGAATTTAAACTACCACAGATTCGGAGTACATAAAAGAATGCTCCAATAAAGTCTTTGAATCTACACCACTATCAACTTTTGAGCATATTTCCTCTTTGGCAAAATATCACTATGATCCCCTTCGCAAACACGCGATGCCAAAGGACTTTCTCGTGAGATAGGTTAACCGGGCCGGCGACGGGGGTCGCCGCGGCGCCGAGATTACTCTCGACGCCGCGTCGACCTCCTTCCCCTGGCCTGCTCTTGACTACTAATTGATAACTAATAACTTTCTTTTTCGAACCTCTTAACCCTTTCCTCTCTCTTTTCTTTACTTTACGTACCCAAAATAATTTCTCAGATTTTGTGGTTTTTCCCCAAAACGGGCTTTTTTCCACACACAAAACGTCACTCCTACTTCCTGCCATGTCAAATTTTCTCAGATTGTGTATCTATGCTGTAAGTGCAAAGCAAAGCAAGTAACGTGATATCTCGAGAAGAGATATCACATCTTTTTAAAAATATAATTGAGCAATTCCCAGTATAATACTACTGTACGTTGATGAATTTTAATTTTCTCCGCTGAAAACCATTCGTCAATTTCACATTTTTTTCTCTCAGTAACTTTATTGTTTTGTGTCATTTTTTTCAGCATTGCTAACATGTATTGTATAACGGTGAATTTGCGTTTTCATTACATCAAGTCTACATATATTTCAAAAAATATAAATATAAGCATTCGTAAATATAGTAATTCATAGTGTTGAAAAATTCAATCAATAAATACGAAGCTAATTGAAGAAAAAAAATTACTCCCGTAAGGCACCGAAACCGCGACAGTCAGATTGCAAAGCCAGTGCGTTACCACAAGGCCACTTAGGTCTCGTATTCCAGACGCTCTTAGATCGATGACTAGTGGAATCCCTGAGCACTAAGATTTTTGTAATAAATTTAAACCTCAACGGAGGCCCACTGGAAAAATCGGCTGCAGGGTTCTTTCATATATGTATGTGAACTACAAAGACAGCCCGTCTTCGAAAGTCAACTCACATGACTTCACACGAGTTCCCTTTGTTAGTGTAACACCAGAGCTCCCTCCATAAGGCAAAAACCGCAGTCACACTGTTGGCCAATGTCTGGCTCACTGGTGCAGTTTCCTCTCTGTTAAGATTTCTGTTAGAATCTTGATGTCGTTCCTGCTGAGCTTGCGTATTTCTTCGGGTCGCTTGGTATTTAGATCTGAACCCAAGAGTGTTTTGGCCTGCTTGTAGCTAGTGGTCGTTCTCTTCTCATACCTGTGTTTTTTAGTCAACCAACTATCGATTTCTGACTGACTGACCTACTGGGAAAGCCTTAAACTGGTTCAGGGCCAGGCAAGTCTTCTCCCGTGGCTAGTTTCGCTAGCCTCTCCGACATAGCATTGCCTTTGATACTACTGTGTTCAGGAATCCATAGCAGAGAAACTCGGGTTTCCTTTGATAGATTGTTGAGTGCTTGATAGCTTGATAGCCTATACGGATCCTCCTTCAATTGCCATACTCCTGAGCCTTGTGGGCGCTCTGGAACACAATCATGATCTCGGATGTAAGGACTGTGGTACAGGATCCTATCGGCATCATGGAGCTCATTCGTCTTCTTCTTTAGTAGACACCATCTCCTGGTTTCTTCCTGTTTCTGAAGTCATCTGTGAACCATTAATCCCCATCACTCGGCAAGTTCATCTCGCCGATAGCCCATCTCTCTCTCATCGAAAGGCTTACACGATGCTTCTTGTCAAAGAGATAGCGAGTAGGCGTGTCATCCCTGGGCATACTCAGGGATACTCTACTCCCAACGTCAGTTGAAATCAGCAACTTCGTGGGAACCTTCCTCTGTTAACAATTTCAAGTCTCCAGACTGCCTTTTTAGCCACGGCCTTGATGATTGGACGAATGAGCATTGAATCCGTTAGTGTTCCAGTGTCACCATGGGTGTTGACCTTGAGACTCTGGTGACGCCTCCAACAACCAGTCCCCTGATTCTTTCCAGTCGAGACCTCACAGTAGATAGCTCGACCCTGCTCTACCAAACCTTTTGCCGCATAAGTATGTTTATAAAGCAGGTTCGCTGTGTAGATCCACATAAAAAACTTCGGCTTCAAGCGCTTACTTTTCCGATGGCTCTCCTACGGTGCCATAAGATCGCTGTGAGCTTCTTGGACTTTTATCACAAGTGCTCCTCCACAAGCAGCTTCTTATCTAGGACGTGTACACGTGTCCGCGGAAGTTGAACTACTCTTTCGGAGAATCCATTATTTGTTGATGTTGAAAATTGATTTTTCTTAGCGGATAATTTGCATGTGTTATAAACACAGAAAATGATCATAGTATCTCGAATAAGATGTAAGACCTCATTTACTATTTACGCGAAATATATCAATATTAGTTTCAAATACTTCTTAAGTCAATCCATGAAAACTGGAAATAAACTCCTGGAAACGGAATCGTTAATGATTGATGTGACGTTAATATTGTGGGCATTTCTTGACGAGAATTGATCATTCGAAATCCTCCAAAAAATTACGTGTCATATTTTATATTTTTATAACAATGCTGAGTGTCAACCGACACGTACCGAGGGATAAGCAAATCTATAAATATGTCTTCCAAGAATTGTGGCGTTTCAAATCGCAAATTTTGCTGGAATTTTTTTTTCCATCGAATCTAGCGCACGTAGCAGATGCTGCAAAAAACTCGAAACATAAAAATAGAAGCCAAAATAGAAGTTTGCTATGTTGATTATATTTGACTTTCATATAAATTCTCATTTTAGATTATTCTTGTGAGGAAATAAGAGCAAACATTTAAATTCATTTTGTTCTTCTCATAAGTATCTGGTAATTTCATGAAGATTTTCTCCCTGAGAAATCTGTTTTTGTTTGTTTCCGAAGAAGACTGCCTGGTACATGGACAAAACATTCAACCCTGAAGCAGGATAATACATTGATTTTGAAAGTAATGATTTATGTCAGATTTAAATCAAATAATGGTTTACCAATAATATATTATACTTCCTACATTTTATTTTCTGAATAATTGTTGTGAAGGCCTGTGGTTCAAATGAGGGTTTAGATTACATACTCTGAAATACTACTTGCTTTTTGTGGTTATGGCTTCTGCAGTTTTCGCAAATTCATTAGAGGTTAAGGAGTTAACCGTACCCTTTTGAAAATTCTGACGTCGGAAACGACGTGGTAAACTGCGTAGAAAACGACGTCGTAAACTGAGTAGGAAACTACGTTAGAAGCTACGTAAGAAACTACGACGGAAACGACGTAGGATCCGACGTCGTTAACTACGTCGGAAATTGGAATAGTAAACGATATGGGTTCCGACGTAGTTTACGACGTCGTTCCCGACGTTGTTTACGTCGTCTTTTCCGGCGTAGTTCAGGATAACACAAAAAATCTTGTTGACCTAATTTTATCCATTATTCTAATAGGGAATTTGAAAAAATCAATATAACCTTTTATTTAAATAACATTAACAAATACTGGTTATCGCTTGGAATGAAACAAGATGATTTATTCATTTCAATTATTTATTCGCACTCCTTGGTGTTACAGAAATATTTTGAGTTACAATAAGGTAGCATATACATACATTGAGCACAGTCAGAATCTTAAAATTAATTTCTCTCTAGTTATTGTTAATTTTTAATTTGGAGTTTTTTTTCATTTTTTTTTGTTCGGAAACAAATATTTCACGTTTATTGGAAAATTCGTGATTTTGAATTTTATCTGTAATTTTCGAACATTCAAAACACCACAGAATTTCCGTATCATCAAAGCAAAATGATAACATTTTTTTTTAAATCCAAGCTGAAAATATTTCTTGTTCAAAACATCCAACTCTTTCCGAAAAAGTGTGCACATCACTCAATGAAAAAGATTCTATATCTGTAGAATTTTTTTTCTGCATTTTTTAATCATGTTTAGTAGCGAAAACTGCATACATCCTAGTTTTTCAATCAATATCAAAACTTGAAACAGTTTTTGAATCTAAGAAAGGGGACAGAAGGTAATAACCAATCAAACTTCTCTTTTATGTATCTTAACCAACAGCCCTTGTATTTAACGACAAAATTGAACTATAAATGTTTGAAATGGAGAAAACAGAACACCTTTCTCGTAACAACAATAGCAGATAATGTCTGAAAACAGGATCTACAAACGCATGTATTTCGAACTTAAAAATTGTAAATATCAGCATTTATTTTAAAAAGATAAGGCAAGGATAATAATTATGACGAAAAATTATTACGCGCGCTTCATGTTGAGAAATATTTTGAGATAATATAATGGAGCATTTACACAGTTTTTTTTGTGATTCTCGCGTGCTAGAGAATCTAAATTTTTTGAATTTTTTGTTTTTTTTGGATGACGGCTGCTACGAGCGGGTAGTCCGGATCTGCTTTAATGTATTTTATAAGGTTTTTTTTATGTATCGTGTAATAGCTGACATCATATAGTTTTGAACGCAGGGTACTCCAAACTTTACGCATTCTCGTATTTCTCTGCCTTCCAGTAACGCCAGCTTCTGTTAATTTTATGTACAGACAAT
>WSXT02131393.1:0-10690 GCA_011762715.2 Neuroterus valhalla
TTTTCCACTATTTGTATCGCTAGTCCCTCTTTCCATATTCCTCGCCAACCTTGCCTTCTCCATATCCTGTTACTTATTATCCGTGCCCTTCCCCTCATATTTCTGAACTTCATTGGAGATTTCATCTACATCTGTTTTATCCTCTTTCACGGACTCCATCGCCGTCTCTATTTCTTCTCTTGTGACATTCTCTTCTTCGTACTTTTCCCTTCCCTCTTTTCCTCCTCTCGTTTTTTTCTTTCCCTCTTCTCCTAACAATCCCATGAGAGATTCTCCCCATTCTAACGTCTCAATCTCTTGATTAATTCCTTTCCTTTCTTTCCTCTCTCTCTTTACTACTTCCCATACTTCTTCCTGCGTTCTAGCCTTTTTTGCCTCCTCTTGAAAATTTTTATCTTCTTTTTTTGTATCACGTAATGCATTATACTCTTTTCTTTTTTCTTCTGTATTCTTTCGCACTACAATTCCCTTGTCTCCCTTTTTTCATTCCCTCCTCACTTCCTTTTTGCTCTCCTTGCATTCCTTATTCTGGTTGCCCCCCCCCCCTCGTATTAGTGGGAGATAGTCTGAGTCTACGTACTCCCCTATTTCAAGCCTTCTAATGTTTTTCCTTAATCGTCAATAAAAACATAGTCTATCACTGTTTTCCCCATCCCTTCCGTATGAATGTACTCTCCTTTCTCATCGCCCTCAATATTCCCATTTAAGATAATCCTATCTCTTCCAGTCTGCTCAGTAATTTTCTTCCCTCCCTATTCACTAATTTGTCTTCAGGGTTCCTCCTATCCCCTTATTTTCCTCCTTTTCCTCATGTCCCTATATTGGAGTCTCCTCCTATGGAAAAATTCACACCTTTTTTTCTTCCATCAACTCGCCTTACTTCTCTGTTTCTCTCTTCATATCTCTATTCACATATACCCCTCCATATTTTTTTCTTCGTCACCATTCTTTCCCCTCATTCATTATTTTCCTCTCTTCCACGCCTTTCTCACCCTTTTCTCCGACCTCTCACATTTTACTAAGTCTCTACTCTCTTCGTCCCAATCCAACCATATGCCTCCTATCTGTTATCGGAGGTCGATGCCCAAAAGCGTGCGAGATACCTGGGTTACCTTTCCCTTCCACTGAGGTCATTACCCCTCACGCTTCTACCTAGCTCTTTCGGCACGCTCAGTTGACAGGGTTTGCGGAGCGTTAGGTCTAATGTCGCTAATGACTCTTCAATCAACACTGACTACCGTTTCAATTTATTCACTCGAAATTTGAAAATAACGGATAATACTTTTATTTTTAAAGGCAGTCAAATAATAAAACCTTCAACCGAGAAAGATTTTTCAGTCAAGACGGAGAATAACTTTTAAAAAATAATGAATTTTCAACAAATAATTAAATTGGCAACCAAAAAAGATTTGTCATTCAAGAAAGTACGATTTTCTAACAAACTAGTCTAATTTTTACCTAAAAGGATTCGGAATTTCTTTATTCGGGATTTTTTCAATCCGATTATATTATCGAATGTTGGGAATTTAATTATCTAGGAATTTCTCAATTTGGTAATTTTACATAATCGTCGGGTATTTTATTATTTGAGGAAATTCTCCAATTCAGGATTTGTGTACAATCAGGAATTCTATAATTTAAGGAACTCCCTATTGTGGGAATTTACACTGTCGGGAATTTGAATTTTAAGGATTTTGCAAACGTTCCACCACTTAAACATAAAAATACAAATAAATACATTAAATGGAAACAAAAATTACAAGAAATTGTTACTTTTGTCTGTTATTTGGACGAATTTGGTACTTTCTGTATTTCACGTTAGGATGTGGAAGAGCGATTGGTATTACAATAAAAACTTTAACGTTTAAGCTATAAAAATATCAAAATGTGACATTCTCTGAAAAATTATCAAATAAATAAGTTTTAGAGCTTCAATAAAAACTTAACATTTTGATTGAAAGTTAAAATTCCTTTTTTTTCCAAATATTTTTCTATTTTTGTATATTCATTATTTTAGTTGAAATTCCATTTCTTTGATTTAGAATTCAATAATTTTCTAAAAAAAGGCATCTTGGTACTTTTCTGTGCTAGATTAATTATTTTGGTTTAAAATTCATTTTCTTCGTTTAAAATTAAACTTTTTAGTTGATCATCAATTTTTTCGTCAAAAATTCGTAATTCCAGGTTGAAAACTCAACTTTTATGTACAACATTCGTCTCTTTAGCTTGGAAATTCAATAACTTGCTCAATAGTTTATTCTTACTTGAATGAAAAATCTTTTTCGGTTGACAACTTAATTATTTGTTGAGAATTCAATATTTGTTAAAAGTTATTCTCCGTCTTGACTGAAAAATCTTTCTCGGTTGAAGATTTTATTATTCGACTGCCCATAAAGGGTCATTAGCGACAAAAGACCCGACGCTCCATAAAACCTGTCAACTGAGCGTGCCGAAAGAGCTAGGTAGAAGCGTGATTATCCTATTTAGCACGTCTTCCTCACCTCACCTCCACTCCATTCCCTTCCTTCTAATATTATACCCTGAATTACTATATTTTTTCTTCTGTACTCTTTCAATACTCATAATTTTTTATTTAATTCTATAGGGTAAAGCTGAGCATGTTGTGATTTCGGGACACGATGGCGGAACTGGTGCCAGCAGCTGGACTGGAATAAAAGCCGCAGGACTCCCATGGGAATTGGGAATTGCAGAAACTCATCAAGTTCTTGTTTTAAATAACCTTCGATCTCGAATGGTGGTTCAAGCTGATGGCCAAATGCGAACCGGATTCGACATAATAGTTGGAGCTTTGCTCGGTGCAGACGAATTCGGTCTCAGCACTGCTCCTCTTATTGCTATGGGATGTACCATGATGCGAAAGTGTCATCTGAACACTTGTCCAGTTGGAATAGCCACCCAGGATCCAGTCCTCCGAAAGAAATTTGCAGGAAAGCCGGAACATGTTATCAACTTCTTCTTCATGCTTGCGGAAGAGGTGCGTTCTCACATGGCAAGTTTAGGAATTTGCAAGTTTCAGGATCTTATTGGACGCACAGATCTGCTGAAAGTTCGAGATAGTATCACTTTGGAAAAAGCGAAGACTTTGAACCTTGGAAATATCTTGAAAAATGCGCAGGCGTTGCGACCAGGTGCGAATATCAAGGGTGGATCGGTTAGGCAAGATTTCCAACTGGAACTGAGACCTGATAACTTGCTTATTGAAAAGGCTCAAGCGGTTATCAATGGAGAACAGAAGAGTGTAGATATCGAAATGACGATTAATAATGAAAGCAGGGCTTTTGCGTCCACTCTCAGTTATCACATTTCTAAGTAAGAATTTTTTATTTTTATTCTGACGAGTAGTTAACTATAATAATCGACAACTTCATTCGTCCATTCATTCATTTATTTATTCATTCATTCATTCATTCATTCATTCACTTTGTTCATATTGAAATACCATGAAATTGTTTTCCCACTCGAAAGAAGATGAAGTTGTTCCACTAACAGAATCAATATTTTTTAATTACTCATTTTCAAGTTTCTTATTTCAGAATACTTTAGTTTCAAACAAAGCTTAGAACTTTGAACGTTTTAAGTTGGAATTCATTTAAAAATGGAAATTATAATTGTTATTGTAAAGTATTTCAATTTTCAAGGCCTAGAAAACTAGTTGTTCAGCTCCTAAATCTGGAATTCAAAAATACTTGTTTTTATGTTTCTTCAATTTCAAATCCTCCAACTTCCTAAAAAAAGATCAACCACTTAGAACTTTATATTATACATATTATCAACTGAGAAATGTATAAATATATCATTTTGAAAATGTTTAAATTTTCACGTCTGGCTTCCCCTATAAGAGGGGTAAATTTATTTATAAGAAACTCTAACCATCAACTTGTATGCAAATTCTACATCTCATAATTTTTTAAACAATAATTAAATAGTTGCTTATTTTGTTGATAACTTTTCATTCTTTTAGTTAGAAATAATTCTCCTTGGTTGGAAAAGCATCTTTTCGTTTGTTGATACTTCATTTTTTTGATTATAAATTAATTTTTTTAGATGAAAATGGCTCTTATTTGTCTGGACATATATATTATTTTGTCAAAAATCCATCTTTTTGGTAGGAAGTAAACCATTTTGGTTGAAAATGAAACAAATTAGTTGACAATTGATCTGTTTTTCATTAGAGACCCCGCTATTCTGTTATAAATCCGTAATTTTTTATTGAATCCAACTGTTTTAACTGTGTTATGTTTTGTTGAAGTATAGAATGTTTTGTGTCTAATTCAGAATTCAGGTTTTTTTATTGGAAAATAAATTGCTTGGTTAAGGGCTGAACTACTTAATGAATTATTCAATTCTTTTGATTTATAGTTCATATTTTTGGGTTGAAAACTGAAGTGTTTTGTAAAAAATTAGTTAATCCATTTAAAATTTCAACGATTCGTTAGAAACAATCTCTTTTCGTTGAAAAATGATATTCTTGGGTTCCAAAATTCAGGTGTTTTGTAAGTAGATCGTCTCTTCGGCTTCAAAATGCGAATATTTTGTTGGAAATTCGTCTTTTTTGCAGAAGATTACTATTCTTAGTGGGAAATTCATTCTTGTAATTGCAAATCTAACTATTTGGTTGGACATACAACTAGTTGGTTGCAAGTTGAATTAATTTGTTAAAAATCATTTTTTTTACAGAAAAAAAAATTGCTTCTTTGCTTCAAAATTCATGAATTTTTATGAAAAAACTTTTTTTTTGTTAGAGAACTATTGTACTTTGTTTATAATCCATCTGTTAGGTTGAGGATTCAAATATTTTGTTCAAATACGTCTCTTTTCGTTCCGTTCCTCCGGTTTAAAATTCGTTTTTTTTTCTTTATTGCAAAGTGATTGTTTCAAGAAAACACGTAATTATTTCATTCTTGGTTGGAAACAATATTTTTCTTGGATGAAAATTCAACCCTTTGGTCGGAATCTGATGCATTCGGTTCAAAGTTCATCGTTTGGAGATAAATAATTTTCTTGGTTCAAATTTATCTGTTTTGAGAGTCCAATTATTTTGTTGAAAATTCATTCTTTTGGATTGGAAATTATTCTTTCATGATATAAGTTTCATCATCCTTAATTAAAAGTAAACTTTTTTTGTTTCAAACTCAATATGCATCTTCGTTGATTAAAAGTTCAACTGATTTTGGTTGAATATTATCCTTTCTCGTTTGGAAATCCAACATTTTGGTTGGAATGGATGTTTGTAGGTTGAGATTTAAAAAATTGAGTTGGAAATTAAACCATCCCGTTGATAATAGACATTTCTTCTTCATTGAAAACTGTTTCATTCCTTCACACAAGAAAGTATCATAGCGCGATTGATAATGCTAAAAATCATTGTCAAAATTCAGAATGAAGTTACTAATTTTGAATACCCTAACTGCATGTTGCATTATTCGGAATATTTCTTTGATGTGGCAAATTCAGAATTACATTCAACATTTCCTCTTTTTACATATTCCAAATTCTCATTTTCTCTCTCCCAGGAAATTTGGAGAAGATGGACTCCCCATGAACAGTATTAACATCAAAATGAAGGGTTCTGCTGGACAGAGCTTCTGTGCTTTCATGACGAAAGGAATCCACGTTACTCTCGAAGGAGATGCGAACGATTATGTAGGAAAAGTGAGTTTCAATAAGAAATTATTTACCAGCAGTAATATGGTATTTCCATTCATTTGAATACCTCTATTGTTATTCTAAACTTCAACCATTTTTTTAGGGTCTTTGTGGTGGTGAGATAGTGATTTACCCACCCAAGGAATCAGAATTCAATTCTGAAGCGAATGTTATTGTGGGCAATGTTTGCCTTTATGGAGCGACTTCTGGTAAAGCTTACTTCAGAGGCATCGCCGCTGAAAGATTCAGCGTCAGAAATAGCGGAGCTGTCGTCGTTGTCGAAGGAGTTGGTGATCATGGTTGTGAATATATGACCGGAGGTTGCGCTGTGATTCTCGGACTCACAGGAAGAAACTTTGCTGCCGGTATGTCTGGAGGAATCGCCTATGTTCTGGACGTCGATGGATCGTTCAAAAGGTATTTTACTTTCCAATTCCCTAAGTTATATCATCAGGGTGGTGAATTGACCGGGAAAGACCCGGAATTTTATTGACCGGGAAAAAAATCGGGAATTTACTTGACTTATTTTAGACTTATAAGTTCTACCGAAAAAATACGGGAAATGACCGCTTCCTTTTTATGAATCAGAAAGATGTCTGATTTTTTTACTTGAAGAATATAACGCTCCTTTATTCTAATTCTCAAAATATTTAAATATATCTGTCATGGGAGGAAGTATTTCTTCTTTCTTCATTATAAGGAAAGCGTTTTGCAAATTTGTTGCTCTGTGAGATTTTTTTAGCTGACTCAAATTTGATGATCGAATTGACGATAGCCCAAACCTACAGGAAGAATAATTATCTTCATTTTCTAAAAAAAATGTGTTTAAATCGTTTTATTTGCTTTTCCTTATTTTTCTGACTGGGGACAAGGAATTTCAGAAAATAATTATAGTCTTTTTAGGGCAGGGAGTTTCAGTGAAGAAGTATAATTTCACCCTGAACAGGGAATTTTTTACATGGAACGTGAATTTGTTAAACTAATTATCATTCGGATTTAGAAGAGGGGGATTTTTAAAAATCGTTCCTCCAATTCAAAATTCGTCACAATTTTAAAGTTCCCTCTTCCTAATTTTAAATGAAGAAAGTACTTCAAGCATCCCTTTTTAGTTAAAAACTCAACTACTTGTTTTTTGAGAGTTAAATTTTTATGTTGAAGTTGCATTATTTCGATTCGAAATTCACCTCTGGCTGACATTGTAACTACTTTGTTGAAAATCAATTCATCTTTTTTTGGTCGAAATTCAAGTATTTTTATTGTACGCTTAGTCTCGACCTTTTTTTAATTAAATAACGAAGCAAGTCATAGAAATGAAGGTCAAAGTAAAAAGAAGCGATAATTTCTTTTAAACGTTTCGGTCACCGGTTTTGACCCTCATCAGTCAAAAAACATTTTATTTAGTCTGTAAAACAACGTACAAATAGTGTAGAAAAAACAACAAATAAAATAAATGTATATTTATGGAACGAAATTAATAATAGTTCAAACAAATTCAGAATTTGAATTGAAAAAGGAGAAGGGTTGTCTCATAAAAGAGGCCCTCAATCTTAAATCTAATTGCAAGCAATCAATATTGTGAAACGAGGAAAACGGAAGGTCAGTAGGGAAAATGAACAAATAATAAAGAAAGAAACAATTAAAATTAAAAATATAAATAAAATAGGGCGAACGCCCGAAATTCCGCTTGGAACGTGAAGACGAGTGACTGGCAACTGGAGAAAAATATGAGAATTCAAACAAGAGAAACAGAAAGTGATAAATGGGGTCGATAAAGTAGAATCGGACTTCAACAATATACAATAAGAAATTAAAATTTCTTAAATTTTCTAAGAGGTTTGTAAGCATCAGGAAATAAATTGTTTTCATATTTCAGATTAACTGTGTTTGGTACTTTATTGATAAAAAAGTTTTCAACTATTTTGTATTTCAAGTATATCAAGTATTTTGTATTTAGTTAAACATTGATTTTTGAATTTGGAAATTGAACTGTTTCTTTGAGAATTTATGCACTTCGTGGGAAATTTGCCTTTTTCGTAGAAAATTAATCTTTATGGTCAAAAATTAATCTTTTTGCTTAAAATACATTTATTCATTTAGAAATTCATCATTATACCTGAAAATTTATCAGTTTGGTTGAAAATCAATTACTTCAATTGAAAATTCAACTGTTTCATTTTTAGTGAAAAATTGATCATTTCTAGTTCAAAATTCGACATTTCGGTGAAAATTCGTCTTGTTGAATTGAAAATTAAAGTAATTCGTTGAAACTTTTCATATTTTCTTCAAAAATCGATTTTTTTGTAGAAAAATTATCTTTTTCTTCGGAAGTTAATATTCTTCTTCAAAAATTCTTCTTTACGGTTAACAATTCAAGTTGTATAGTCAAACATTTTTCATTTTAGTCGAACATTCATTTCGTTGAAAACTCTTCTGTTTGGTTTAAAATTAGTTTTTCAAGACAAAAATGTCACTATTCCATTTTTGTTTGAAAATTTGTATTTTTATAGTTCGAATTTCAACAATTCTGTTGAAAAATTGTATTTTTTGGTTGAAAATTGATTTTTTGTCAAAAATTGAACTATTCTATTTAAATGTCCATCATTTCAGTAAACATTCGTCTTTCTGGTTTAAAATTCAGCTATTTCAGTTAACAATTTACAATTTGCAGTTTCGTTTGATTCTTCGTTATTTTGTGCATGAATGTAATAATTTGTTTGACAGTTTTTTTGTTTGTTGAAAAATAGTTCTTTTTGTTATAGGTGATTTTTCCAACCGAAAATTTAACCTATTCCAATTGAAAATTCGATAGTTTCTTTTAAAAATCTATTTGCGTAGTCAAACATTTATTGTTCTTAAATTTTGAATTTGAGTCATCAAATTTTCATTCAATAATCTTTTTCAGTAAAAGTTAATTTATCTGTTTGGAAACTCAACTTCTCTAGTTAAAGATTCTTTTTTTGGTATAAAACAGTTATGCTTGGTTTGAAATTGGTTTTTTAAACTAAAAAGGTTACTGTTCCATTTTTGATTGAAAATGATTATTTTTTTACTTTGAAATTCGACTATTTTCTTAAAACATTATATTTTTTCTTAGAAAATGATTCTTTCTATTTAGAAATTATTTTTCTTGTTCGAATATTCACCTTCATGGTTGAAAATTCAAATGCATTCATCACATTGGTTCAAAAATAAACTATTTTGTTGGAAATCTTTTTTTTTTTTTTCTTTTGTTATCGTAAATTGATTTTTTCAATTGTAAGTTTAACTGTTTCAAATTTTTTTTAATGATATTTTTTTGTTGAAAATTAAATTATTATTTTAAAAAGTGATTTATTTTACCATGTTTAATCTGTTGTGTTAAAGGATGTTTAGAATGAACGTCATGAATAAGAATTAATGTTCGCGTTTTGCGACAAATATAAATATGTTACTCCTAGTTGACCGGAAAAATTGAAAAACATGACCGGGAAATGACCGGGAATTTGAAATAGTCTGCCGAATCGCCACCCTGTTAATGGTATAACAATAATAATAAAGGATTTAATAAAATGTACTATTTTCCTTAGCAAATGTAATCCGGAATTGGTGGAGTTGTTGCCGTTGGATAGGCAAGAAGACATTGAATATGTCAAGCAGTTGTTGGAGGAATTCGTTGAGAAAACTGGATCACTCATTGCCGAAGATTTGTTACAAACTTGGCCGGAACCCACAACTCGAATTGTTAAAGTAATAATGAGAGCATTTTTTCTTCTCTTTATAACAATGGTTTCCAAAATAGTGTGAATTTACTTTTTGGTCATTTACAGGTTTTCCCTTACGATTATCAACGAGCGCTGAAGCAAATGGAAGAAGATAAGCTGAAAGAACCAGTTTTGAATGGAAATTCAAAAACTGATTCTACAAATGCAGTGAAAGACATCGAAGATGCGTTGCCTGATACAGAAATGGAACAGCGCAAGCTCGACAAAATAAAGTAAGGGTCCTTCCATAAATTTACCTTACCAATTAAAGGGCCATGGGGGAGAGCTAAAAACTACAGTTGGTAACATGGGAAGAGGGGGAGGTGACAAATTTGTGTAACATTCAATTTAACCTTATGCATAGTTCAAGACTCGTTTTTACAAAGGCAGCATGTTACTATTCCATTTTTGGATTAGAATTGATATTTTTCATTAAAAATTTTATCATTTTTTTGTATCCATAACGTAACGTAACGTTCCTTTAATCTAATTCTCAAAATATTTAAACATATATCTATACGTCATGAGAGGAAGAATTTTTTTTCCATTATAAGAAAAACGTTTTGCAAATTTGTTGCTCTATGAGATTTTTTTAGCTGACTCAAATTCGATAATCGAAATGATGATAGCCCAAATCTACACAAAGAATTATTATCTTCATTAAAAAAAAAAATAAATGTTTTTGTCACGTTTTATTTGCTTTTCCTCATTTATCTGACTTGGGGCAGGAAATTTCAGAAAATGATTATAGTTTTCATTTTAGGGCTGGGATTTTCAGTGAAGAAGTAGAATTTCACTCAGAACAGGGAATTTTTCACATGGAACGGGAACTTTCCAAACTACAGTGTAAAAAAAAAGTTGAAAATTACGAGTCGGTTTGCAAATGTTTTGTCGTGATCAATGTGTTAATTCTACAAGTTCAATGTGAAATTGCAGTGATTGCAGTGCCATATTGCAATATTTGTAGGAATTTTACAATAAGAGTATAATATTACAACATGAATCAGTGGACATCAAAATATAAGTGATTAACGTAGTAAATTTCATCCATATTGTAAACGATGTCACGCACTTTTGCATCATTTCTTTAAAATCACAATATGTGCTATAATTCAATCCACATGGGGAGCGTATAAAAGCAGAAAGATGGGAATTTTACCAGAATTCTGTAATTCCACTCTTATACCCTTGAAGTGCGCCATTAAAGGCAAATGGTAGTCTATGACGTAGTCGAAATTTGACCTTGTAATGTATTTTTTCTCCGACTTCTTATTTCCAAAGTA
>WSXT02131404.1:0-10689 GCA_011762715.2 Neuroterus valhalla
TATTTATACCAATGTGGGCTCACCACACCCACGACTGGTTCCTATCGGCTGTCCGCGACTGCTTATTCTTGTATTCGGAGTTAACCTCAGGGGTGTTTAACCTCAGGAGCCTTCCCTCTATCCGCAACCTGAGGACGCGCTACGTAGTGGTGATAGGTACCCACCAAGTAGTTCAACTCTGGATTATAGGCTCGAAAATATAACAATATTCATTTTTATGGTTTTCTGGTGGATAATTCAAAGCGTTTGTTGAAAATTCGAAAATTCTGGTAGAGAATCGGACTAGCTGGTTGAAAAATATCGATTTTGTGGGAAATACATATTTTCCAGATTATAATTCAATTGGGTTGTAGAAGATTGTCTTTTTTAGTTGAAAATTCATCAATTTTATTCAATTGTTTTCTTTTCTCTGTCCTTACTGGTTGAAAATGCAATTGCTTGTTTTTATAAAGAATCGGCCTTACCTGAGTATTCAATTATTTTGTTAAGAATTCTGCATTTTTCGTTGAAGGCAAAAGCTTTCGATTCAAAATGAACATTTTTTTATTGAAATAACTATCCAGTATTCTGTTAAATTGCTGTGGTAAAGTTTTTTCTTTGGTTGGAGATTATTCTGTTCTTTATGAATTTAATTATGTGTTTTGTTTCAAATTCATTTTTTTCTCAGTTTGAAATTTCTCTTATCTTAATGAAACTCCAATTTTGGTAGAATATTGATCTCTTTCAGTAGAAATTTCAACTATTCAGTTTGAACTCGATGTATTTCCTGAAAAATTGATTTCCTTTGGGTCCAAATTCAACTGTGTTGTTGATACTCGTTTCTCGTTAGATGGAAAAGTTTTTTGTTACTGGAAGTTAAGTTATTCCAATTTTGATTCTGTATTTATCTTTTTTATTTGCATATCATATTATTTTATGGAAATTGTGTTCTCCGTGATTAAAATAACTCCTCTGTTCAGAAATTTATATACTTTTTTGAAATTGCAATATTTGGCTTTAAAATTGTAGAAATTTCAGCGTTAATTAAATAATTATGTTGTAAAAAAGAGGGTCTGAATGATCAAAGTTTGTCGATATAAAAAGGTTCTGTTGTATGAGTAAACAGGGCCCTACTTTATCCTGATCGTCATTTATACTTTATACATTCTGCCATATCCTTAAGAATTCGATTGCACTCAACCGGGTAAATGGAGACACGTCCGCTAGGCTCTGTTTCATAAAAGTACAGAAAAACAATTTTGTTACTCAAGTAAGAAAGTGTAGTCTGTGAAGTAATCCTTTTTTGTTAATCCGCCGCAAGTATTATAAGCGAGGATAAGGAGCATATTCCCGTTAGAAAGTTTGCACTGAGAGACAGAAAGGATATCCTTGAATAAAGTGGTACAGTTCTTACATAAGCAGATAGTGAGCATTACAAATTATGAAGTCATGATTTCTATTAATTGACATTTTGATGCATTTGAAATCTCCTGATCGTTTCCTCAGTCTTTGAAATTGGATATTTCAAAGGAATTTAGAGATATTTCATGTTGCATTACTAATTTGACCGACATGTATAAAATTTTATAACAAGAAGAATGAAGTTTCTCATTTTTATTAGTACAGTTATTACACTCCTAGTTGCAGTGAACGCTAAAGTTTCATATGCAAACTTTAGAGTCTACAGGATCTATCCAAATACCAATTATCAAGTTCAGTTTCTAAAAAATATGGAAGAAAATGATGAATCTGTAAGTACTCTTGCAATACATGCAGTATTGAACATGCAGTTTTTTATTGATTAATAAAGTTAGAATTCGCCTCTAGTCATGAATGGAATAATGATAGTTTTCTCAAAACACTATACACATGACCACATACTGAATCGAATCAATGTTGAAAAAGATTCAGTATAATACTGATGTATGACAAATTTGTTACAGCTCTTTTCTTTTTGGAGACCACCTTCACACGTGAATGCCTCTGTAGATTTAATGATATCACCAAAAATGTTGTCATTATTTCAAAAGTTAATGAAGTCTAATTCTTTCAAATACAAATTATACATTAAAGATGTTCAGAAGTTGATGGATTCGGAAGATTTTTCAATATACAACTCCTCAGCAAACACCTTCTTTAATTGGAAACAGTACCATACATTGACTGACATAAATGAGTGGCTCAAATACCTTGAACTAGAATATCCTTCTAACGTAAATGTGATTTATGGAGGGTGGAGTTACGAAGGTCGTCGAATAGTTGGTGTCAAATTATCATTTTCTGAAGAAAATTCTGCTGTATTTATTGAGGGTGGCATTCATGCACGAGAGTGGATTTCTCCGGCTACAGTCACATATCTCTTAAATGAATTTTTGACCAGCAAAGATTCAAATATAATAAATCTAGCACAGAAATACGATTGGTACATGTTTCCGGTGTGCAATCCCGATGGGTATGTGTACACTCATTCGACGGTGAGTGTGATAAAATTTGAGAAAAGAGAAGGTTAAAAAAGCAAAAGTTTTTCAAAACTATTGTTCATTTATTATTTTTGTGTATACATCTATAGAATCGACTCTGGCGAAAAACAAGAAAACCAGTTTCTCCTACATGTCATGGAGTTGATCCAAACAGAAATTGGGGATACAAATGGAAAAGTAAATTTTAAGCTATCTTATTGTTCCTTATATTATCAGAACATTTTCCTATTTATTTTTCCCTACCCTTGCTATAGTTAACCTCGTGCTTTTCACATTTTTAAGGTGGCGGGGCCAGCAGAAATCCATGTCACGTGACATATGCCGGAACATCAGCCTTCAGTGAAATTGAGACACGTTCTTTGTCGCATTATCTAGAATCCATTTCTGATCATCTATTTGCCTATATTTCATTTCATAGTTATTCACAACTTTTGATGTTCCCGTATGGACATACTGAGGAAAAACTTGATAATTACGTGGTATCGGTATGTTTGGTTTATTCGGCTTGATATAATTTTTTTATTGGAGGCATGTTTTCAATATGAGTCCGTTCAAGAACTACATCACAGTCCTAGGGTAAAGAGGTAATAGATATTGTAAAGATTTGTGACGTAGTGGTTAATTCAGAACATTACATCACACGTAGATAATATTATAGATGTGTATAACCATTTTTCGAAATGCTTCAAGAAATTAAGAGATTAGTAATTTTATTCTACCTGCAAATGATCTAAATATTTTTCGTTTTCAATCTTTATATACAATGATCTGGGACCAACAAAGGGTGGGCTGGGAAAAGTGGGCGAAATAATGTAATGTAATGTAACTTAAATGCAGGTGAAATTTCTTATTTCAGCGAGCTATTGCAAAGAAGACAGTCAAAGCTCTTGGCAAAAGATATGGTACACGTTACCGATTTGGAAATATTGTGGAGACATTGTGTATGTATATAAATCCAAACAGAAAATTTTATTCCGTACAGTATATGTTTGAAAATCGTAACAAATCAAAGAAATATTTCAACTTCAATATTTTTTTTTTCGACACTTCCTTTAGCTCGTTATTTTACATTCGTTTCTTATATTCTATATTATATTCTGTATGCATTCAGTTATACAATTTTTTATAACTGTTATAATTATGTTCTTCTTTGCAGATATTGCCACTGGTGGTTCCATTGACTGGGTTAAAGCTAATTTGAAACTTCCTGTTGTATATGTTTATGAATTGCGTGACCAAGGAAAAAAAGGTTTCTTACTCCCAGCAGAACAAATCATTCCAAATGGACAAGAAGTTTTAGATTCGTTCGTGGTGCTTTTTGATGAATCCGAAAAGTATGGTTATTCGAATTTAGATCAGAAGCAGTATTCGACGAATAGAAACTTGAACGATTTCACGGAATTCGAGTGGTTTTGAATATTAAAGCTTTTTTATAGCACCCTCCATGCTTTTTGACAATTTTCATGCCTGTGGGGTTGGACCCTAGGGATCTTAAAAATAACGTCAGCTAAAGAACAAAGCTCCTGATGAACCTAGTGTGTGAATATCGTGTTGGTTGAGTGTGTCAACAGTACATATACTGGTCAACAGAAGACACGTGAAATGTGTGCTTGGATTACTACTTTTTGAGAACTTTGCAACTATTCATTCTGGTTCGGAAAGCCAGATAGTAGAACCGCCAACTATTATATAGAGTGCCTAATTCATAATGAATGGTAAAAAGTTTCATGTATGTGTCGGGATGGATTTTTCCATACGTCCCCCGCTAGTTGTGCAATAAACAGTTATTAAAAAATGCCCAAAACTAGCAAATATATACTTTCAAAAGCAATGAAACCTAGCCATTTCTTTAAGTTTATTTCTATCAATTTTTCCTGATGGTGTTTGTGGTAATTTTTCTAGAAATATTATTCCGCCTCGTAGCTTTTTGATGTCACCAAGAACCGATGTTAACTTCTCGAGGTCCTCTTTTGATACCTGCAAATATACAAAAGAAGAATCTTAGTTTTTCATTGTATTCAGCAAGATTTTGCTTGCATACCTATGTATGACCGAGAACATTGTTCTCTCTGAGCAACTGTAAACTTTACCATCTCTCACCCTCTATCCAAGGCTTATAGATGGAGAGAGACGCGAATTTGTTCGGAGAGAAGAATTTATGCCTTTTAGTCCGGGAGCCAGATATGGTCTCGTGGCCTTTTTAATTCCCATGGTTCCACCAAGGTTTTTTTATGTATTTTGGGCCGCGGAATCCGAATTCCTTTGGGTGGCTGTTCGTCCGAGTGGTCAATTTTTATTAATAACATTTTTTTAACAATTAATTGAAAAATTGAATTTTTTGACAAACAAAATTTTTTCCAGTTTCTTCAGAATATTTTGAACAAAAAAGGTCTCTAGTAATTTTTCTCCCAGACCAATACTTTGAGAGAAAAAAATTGGCAAAATTTGAAAAAAATGCGATTTTTCTCGTTTTTGATGCTATGTCAGATAAACACCATAAACTTTTTTTGTAATCTCCTTCCACGACATGCTTCCTTAACATGTGTTTTATTATTAAAAAAGATTTCCAGTTCGTTTGAACTAGTAGCTTTTGGGTGGATCGAGTTGAACGCTCAAGGTTTTCCGAGCGCGCCCGGCTGACTTGAGCATGTCGCCACATCACTCGCGCCTCGACATTGCGATACGGCATCGATTTCATTTCTACAGATATTGTAACTTATTTTCTGTATCTACTATTCTAATTTTCAGTATTTACCAACTTATTCTAATACCTTAATTCTTTGTTATCAGTGGATATTCGGTGCAATTGTTTGGACTTAGTGTTTGCGTTATTTTAAATTTCGTAAATGAATGTATTTTATATACCAAACATGTTAAACATTTATTTTTAGAACAAAATGCTTTTACTTTTTTCTTGTTAATAATGGGAACTGCAAGTAACATATTTTTTAAATATGAAATCATAAAGTAATAATATTTATTCACAGTGAAATGAAACTGTCTGGATAACTTGATTTTTAGTCCCGAATATTTTTCATTTTTCTTATTAACAAAGTATATTGCCGCGTCATTTAAGCCTCGGCTATTAATCTGACTGAAATATTTGAATACCGAAAAACTTCTGAAATTAGTGTTCGAATATTATTCTCAAATACTTATACAGAAACCACCATAATTGTGCACATCTAGCTCTCCTCGACTGTGTATCTCAATATGGATTTATCATTATTAGTCAATTTCCAATATTCAAAGCGGTCGTATATGTTGGATTTTTGAAACGGCACCGTTATTCATACATTTACTTTACCATTCATCCAACAATTTCCAAAAATAAAATTTTTTTTTCAATTTTAAAATTTCCCTCTCGTTTCACTGCGCAGCTTTCTGCTTAGCTCTGCGCCTAGCATGCATGCAAGTTCAAATTTGTTCTTAACAAGTAAAGCCGGCGTGTATTGACGATGGCTCATACGTTTATTCTTAGATACATCAGAAAGTAATATTGTACAGTGATTAAAGTGTAACGGCACATTTATTTGATTTGGGATTGTGTTTATTCTGTCAAAAGAAAAAACAATGTGAACGAGGAACTAAAAAGCACTGAAAATGGTCATAATAATATGAAGGAGGCTGCAAACTTGCGGCAGGATGATGTTTACCATAAATAAGGCGTTTTAACATAAAACGGTGAGTAATTACCATACGGACAACTCTAATATTTTCTTTTTATTGTCTTTAATTTTAAATTGCCTTGTTATAAATCTAACGAATTTTTTATTATTTCTCAGGTGAATTTAAATATCACTTAGTTAGTGATATTTAAAAAATATGTTTCTTGCAGTTTCCATTAATTCACAAGAATAAAGTAAAAGCATTTTGTTCTAAAAATAAATGTTTAACATGTTTGGTATATAAAATACATTCATTTACGAAATTTAAAATAACGCAAACCCCAAGTCCAAATAATTGCACCATATATCCATTGATAACAAAGCATTTAGGTAACAGAATAAGTTGGTATATACTGAAAATTAGAACAGTAGATACAGCAAATAAGTTACAATATCAGTAGAAATGTAATCGATGCCGTATCGCAATGTCGAGACGCGAGTGATGCGGCGACATGCTCAAGTCAGCCGTGCGCGCTCGGAAAACCTTGAGCGTTCAGCTCGATCCACCCAAAAGCTACGAGTTCAAACGAAGTGGAAATCTTTTTTAATAATAGAACGCAAGTTAAGGAAGCATGACGTGGAAGAAGATTACAAAAAAAGTTTATGGTGTTTATCTGACATAGCGTCAAAAACGGGAAAAATGGCATTTTTTCAAATTTCACCAATTTTTTTCTCACAAAGTACTGGTCTTGGAGAAAAATTACTTGAGACCTTTTTTGTTCAAAATATGCTGAAGAAACTGGGAAAGATTTTATTTGTCAAAAAATTCAATTTTTCAATTAATTGTTAAAAAAATGGTATTAACAAAAAACTGACCACTCGGACGAACAGCCACCCGAAAGATTTGGATTTAGCGACCCAAAATACATAAAAAAAACCTTGGTGGATCCATGGGAATTGAAAAGGCCACGAGACCATACATGGCTCCCGGACTATTTGGATCTCGCCATGCTCTTTAGACTGCAGTTGGGCTGAGTTTAAATTATTTACCTCTGAATTTTTTGTTTTTACAACAAATGCCATTGGATGTTCGTCGTCCACTAAGTCAGGTACTGGAACAACGGCAGCATCTAATATGTTTGGATGTTGTACAAGAATACTTTCAATTTCTATTGGAGAAATGTGATGCCCTCTGTATTTTATCACCTCTTTTATTCTGTCCACAATATAGATATTGCCCTGCAAGTCGTAATAGCCCAAGTCTCCAGTGTGAAGCCAACCTTCGCAAACAAAAATGTTTATATTTATGGGAGGCAAAAAATTATATTTACATATGTTCAGGAAAAAAACATAAGGCAACAGAACGTTGCATCAGTTAACAGAACTGCATTATGTAACAAATAAAAACTACTCATTGTTCAACATGTTGATGCGATTTTCTAGATCGATTTGCTACCTAGGCATTTCGTGGAAAAATTTGAAATGGAAATTGTATCTTACCTTCGTTATCAAAAGCTTCGTCAGTGGCCTTTGGATTTTGGAAATAGAACTTCATCATATTTGTCTGTTTGATCAAGATTTCACCTTTCTGATTGGGTCCTAGGATATCTTTGGTATCGATATCTATTATTTTCAATTGTATATCAAAGGTTACTATACCACAAGAGGCGTGATTTTTGTGACCTCTTCGTTGAGCAATAGCCAATCCACCTATTTCCGTGAGTCCTATGAAACACACACATACAGTAACACACTGAATCCCAAGGTGTAAAATTTTGATCCAAAAGCGGAAATTTTTCAACGCTCCCGTTCACTCTTTGATTAAAATTTAATTTTTTGTGATATACTGTGAAAGTATAGATGGAAGATGGATGATAAACTCCATAAATTTTTTATTTAGTAGAGTGTTTGACAAAATTTACATTATATGAAATTACCATATGCTTGAAGTATTTCACCATCGCCACCATAATTCTGCAATACATTATTAATTCTATTTGTGACTTCAGCTCGTACTTTTGAACCGCCAGTCAAGATATATTTTATAGAAGATAAATCGAATTTTTCCATCATTTCCAATGATTTGAAGAGTTCATTTATAATTCCTGTCCCAGCAAACATCCACTGCACCTTTACAACATGAAACAGTTGAATAAAAAAAAACTTCATTTCTTCCTCTTCAAAGAAGCAAAAAACACAGTATAAAAGATTAAAATAAATAGATTATCTAAATATTTTGCTTGTAAGAAAGCCGACTGAGGATACCTTGAACTTTTCAACATTTCTGCAAAGCTCTTCCGGTGTTTGACTGTTAACGACAATGGCTTGAGACACGGACGATATACTCCATAAAGCACATAACGATCCAGATATCCAGTAGAGTGATGAATTGCACATCAAAACCGTATTTTCTTTTTCTTCAAATATGCTCCTAAATCGATACAAATTGTAATATACTCCTTGATACGAATGTTGAACACCTTTTGGCAAACCAGTGCTTCCTGATGAAAATAACATTAAGGCATCATCTTCTGGATTTACTGGATGACATTGAAATGTTCTCACTTCCTCTATAGTCTGTACTTTGATAATATCATCGAAAGACTCTAATCCAGGAACATTGCCAAAAATTATGATCCTGGATTGAACTTTCTCCTCTTTGAGTATTTCGCTAATCATTTCCCCCGCCTGCTCGTTGGCGAAAATAACCTTCGGTTTTGTTAGATTCACAAAATATCTTACTGTATCTGAAAGTGAGATGAATCATGCACTATTAGACATTTTTTAGGCGATTTTACTTTGAAAGTAATGGAAGCAATACGCGTATGCGCATATAGTAAATTCACTGTACGACATAATTATTACTTTGAATTAAAACAAAATTATAGTTTCTTGTGATGCTGATTTATCTTCACAACTTACTTGAAAAAAAAATATATCAGGATGGAAAATGTTTGCCGGAATATATCAATTAGGATCGCAAATGCAAGCTAGAGATGAAAATTTCAGGCATAAAAAATAGTTCTCCTTTAATTTTGTATTTCTTTCACTTATTTCATTGTACCGTTACTAATAATAAATTCTGTTGAATCTGTTGCAAAAGAAAATTATATATTATACTTTATTAGGAAAATGACTGCATCCGTAAATTATAAAATTTAAGAATTTAAATCTAAAAATTATTACCACGGATTTCACTACACATATGTTGTAATTAAGGATTTCTATGCCGGTAATGTATATTTACTATATATAGTTATAGTAATAGTGTTTTAGAAATACCGACATTCTTGTCAGGGTGTGTATATGGTAAACTGATTTTTATGAAAAACTCATTACCTGGACACCAGTCGTGAAACCACGGATTAAGGTTTCCTCCGATGTAAAAAGTTGCACAGAAAGGAGCCATTGCCGCAATGCTATTGTGGGTACATAAAGAGATGATGTCGCCTGGGCCTATGCTTTGTTTTTTGAGCCATATTGCACAGCGTATGCTTTCATCGGCTAATTTTTTGTATGTACTGGTTTCTCCTGTTTGAGCATCGATCTGCAACATAAGGGTTGTTCGAGTATTATTCCAGAAGAATGTGCTTTAAATGTACATACTATATACTTACATGGCCAACAAAGTCTGGATTTTTTTTCAAATTTTCTAACAGTAAGTTATTCAGACATTCGTCTTCTTCTGGAGGAGGTAGCTTTTGGGCTTTGATGATGTTATTTTCAATCACGAAAAGAGGTGCTTCCTGAAGAAGAATTGTGTTTGTTTGCATTTTGTTATGGCATTAATATTGACGCGTGCGAAGTTTTTTTACTTGAACACAATCACATGCACGTATATACGAATAAGTCTATATTATTTTTGAGCTATACGATTTTACAGTACCTTAGCATCCATTTTAGTGAATGCTCTTGCAATTATTGAAGATATATGTACTTGCTAAGTTACGTCCAGGAACGAAAATTATCAACGATTATTAACACGTACATCGTACAAATAGTCTTTATACTCAAGTCACTACAGATCCAGATTAAAGTTGACAGTGAAAGATTCAGTTTGTTGATACACTGCACTTTTTTCGCATCGATCTTATCTAAAATATGATGACTTGACTAATTGTGTGTGGTAATAATATGTAATTGCCTTCGCTGAAGAGTGACTTTCAAATCTGCGTTATTGCATCTGCAAAATCGGTTCACTTGAAACCTGCTCTTATTATATAATAATTTTTCCAAATTACTATACACTTTGTATAAATATCCTGTCATTAAAATGCACTTGAGATCGGGATATTTCAAAAATTTATATCTTATGCACTATAATATTATCTCGTCATTGTCATTATAGAATGACAGCAATGAACAATTTTGAAGTAAAGGAATGTTTTGCTTCTAGTTATATAAATGCGCTGAGTTTCATTATGCATTGTAGGAAATTCAAAATTGAGAAAAAAGAACTAAATCAAATTTCTTACTAACGTCCGAAATTCGTGTTAAAATCTGCATCTCCCGGCAATAAAATTCTGTAACAATCCTGTAACCGCGCTATTTATCAAGAAGTATTTTCAGAACCATTTAGGAACATGGTTACAGGGGAAAATCGTTCTGTAATAGTGCTGCAA
>WSXT02131415.1:0-10689 GCA_011762715.2 Neuroterus valhalla
CATTTGTAGTTTGCACACGATCGAAACCCGAAACAACTTCATTTTCATAATGGATCATCGTGAAAGCCTTAAATCTACTTACAATTTCTAAGTCTTGGGAAAAAATTCCAAAAAAAATGTTAAAAATGTTCCCACCCTTTGATTTTTTTATCCAAAATAGCTGGGTGACAAACTCAACCTGTCTTTTCGGTCCCTCAAGATGTGTGCTAAAGGGCAATCCAATCCGATAATTCTCCCGAAAGTTATCGAGTACACAGATTACAGACTACAGACTACAGACAGACAGACAAGCAGACACCTTCGTAAAAACCATTTTCTCTGACTCAGGGGGTCTCAAAACGTGGAGATTTCATTAAATCTGCGAAAGTCAATTTTCACATAAAACCATTACCTTCTCATTCAGAATGAGAATCTCAAAATGAATCAACAAAACTTCTCTACCGTTTCGGACAAATAATAAAATTATCGAATACACAGCACAAGACGCATGAATCTCCAATTGCGATCAACTTTATGCTTCCTGCTACAATATTTCTTTTAATGGCGTGCATGTATCCATAAAGTGAGATAAAAGCTGTTTTATTCCAATCGATGAAATAAATAACTGTCAAATTTATGACTTTCTTTTTTCTCTATATTGTTACACACTTTTATATGAATTCAATACTGTAGCAGCAAACACGATACTTTGATTTGGGATCAACTTTCATATTGGAAGAAATGTGCGCCAAAATTACAGATTTATTCATCAAAAGTGCTTTATCTGCGAATAACTTTGAATATGTGACAAAGAATAGTGTTTTTTCTTCAAACTGTATCTTTCTGGTCTGGAGCAATACCTTAGAGCGTAATCGTAAATAAGAATATGTAATTATGAATAAACGTTTTTCCTCATCCTGCGCTGCGCTACTCACGTTCTTGATTCAGTTTACAGTGAAATGGTTACACAATGTTTCAAATATTGCAAAACTGTTGAAACCCTCTATTTTCATAAAGATTATTGAATTATTTATTTTATTTTTGATCAAAAATTTGTTTAAATTGATTTTACTCAAGGCTCCTGGCCTCAAGCAACACATTTTCATCACAATACTTGCCACCCATATTTTTATCTGGCATAATTTGGCTGGCAAATTGAATTTTTGATTATTGAAAAAGCGTTGTCACGAATACACCAAAAAATATACGTCTCCTTGAGAAATAGTTCAAATGAAACTTGAAGGTCTTTTTGAGATGAATAATTTTCCTATTCAATATTTCTTCTCGTTTCTTATTGTTTCGCTGGAAAATAGTATTTTAAAATTTTGTTTAACTGCGTTATCGCAATCAAAACGAAAACTATTCGTCGTATTGAAAAATAGTTAACAGTAGTTTTGTAGATTTTTTTAAGGTCAACAATTTTGGTACATTTCATTTTCTTCGTATCTTGCATAGTTTTTCTATAAAATGGAATTTCTCATTTTTGGTTACATTTTTCATGATTCAAACGAAAACTACGCATCTTATGAAAAAAGTGGTCTCAAGAAAATTCGTAGATTTTTTCAAAATGAATAATTTTGGTACCCAACCCTTTTTGCCCCTTGCATAAGCACAATCCAATATGATCATTTTTTCTAAAGTAATCGAGTCTACAGATTACAGACTACAGAAAGGCATACAGACACCTTTGTAAAAATTATTTTTTAGACTCAGGAGGCCTCAAAACGTGGAGATTTTATTAAACCCGCGGAAGTCAATTTTTGAATAATACCAGTACCTTCGTATCCTGAATGAGAATGTATAATTAATATTACAGAATAAAGTATGCGGAAAAGTAAGAAAACAAAAATTCAACCACGATGTGGATAGTGTGTATATATTTTTGTAGCATCTCAAATAAAATTGAGTAAAAGCAAAAAAATAGGGAGGAGAAAAGGAAAAAGGGGAATAGACCTTGAGGCATGCAAACATGCGAGTTCTCGTTCGCCATAAACTTCTCCCACCTTCTCTCTCTCTAGATAAATTGAAATTCAATAACTACCTACAAGTTGGATTGCCTGGGTCGAATATATTTCTGGTCCGACCGTCAAACGTTCCTCGCTAGTTAAATTGTCAATTGGACTTCTGGAGCTATATACACTATTTGCAGCAATCTGCTCAACAAAACGATAGACGAAAATCACGCGATATCTGCTCTTTTGCACTTATGCAATATTAATATACGCCTATAAATAAATTTCAGTATAAAACGTGGATTTTTTATTAGAATGAGGATCTCTTATGTATCAGCTGCTGGCAAACTTTGAGCCCACTATCTGTATCAATAAAAATGTTCAGTTTTAGTCAGTTTTTACTCAAATTTACAATTTGTCAACCAAGTCTTTGATAAAAATTACTTAGAGTTAAAAAAGTTTCATATCCAATCGTTCCTATTAAAAATGAAAATTGTTCTGAAGCCTGTTTCAGAAACTATAAGAAATTAAAATGTATTCAAAATTTCAGATTTCAACCATTTCTAAATAGAAACTCCGGAGCTGCATGATTTGAAATTTGATGCAAGGATAATTGGAAAATTTTCAAAACTTTCAAATATTATATTAATGACGAAAGAAAAAAACACATCCAAAAAATTTTAATTTCAAATGAATCTCCGGCTATTTCCTAGCCTATTCTCAGGGCTCAAAATTCCAGGCTTATTTCCAGTTTCCTCGGTTCTTCTGATCTGCAGTCCCTCAGGATTTATATGAATTGTTTTGATAACAATTAGATTAGAAAAAATCTGGCCGCTGCGCGGGCACATTCTCATGGCGTGCTTCACGCTCGGCTTCATACGAGCTTGATTCAGTTTACAGTGCATTTAATGCATACACAGAGTTGTAATTATTGCAAAACTGCGGAAAACCTCTACTTCTATGAAGATTATTGATTTTTTTTTATTTTTGATGAAATTTTTTTTTCTATATTTAGTTTACTCAAGGCTCTACTGGCCTGAATGAACAAATTCTCATTACAATACTTGACACTGATATTTACATCTCTCATAGTTTGGCTAGCAAATTGAATTTTTCATTGTTCAAAAAGCGTTATCACGATTTAAACAAAAAATATACATCTTATGGGAAAGAATTTCACGTGAAACTTGTAGAACTTTTCAAAATAAACAATTTTCCTAATAATTCTTTCTTCCTGTCTTCTATTGTTTGGCTCGAAGTTGAAATTTTTTATTTTTGTAAGTGCGTTATCGCGATTAAAACGGCAACTATTCGTCTCATCGAAAAATAGTCAACAGTATATTTGTAAATTTTTTTGAGGTAAACAATTTGAGTAGTTTTCATTTTTTTCATACCTCACATAACTCAAAAATGGAATTTTTCAATTTTCGTACAATTTTCCACGATATTAAAGAAAAACTATGCATCTTATGAAAAAAACAGTATACATAAAATTTATTGGTCTTTTTCAAATGAATAATTTTTGTTTTTAACATTTTTTCGCACCTTGCATAGTTTGACCAATAAATGAATCATTCTATTTTTTGTACACTTCTTACCTACTATAAGAAACCGTATGTAAAATTTTTGAATCTTGGAAAAAAATGCCAAAAAAGTTCCAAAATGATCCCTCTTAATTATTCTTGATCCAAATAGCTGGATAACAAACTCGACTTGCATTTTTGGTTCCTCAAAATGGGTGCCAAAGCACAATCGACTATGATCATTCTTACGATAGTCATGAAGTTAAAGGGTTATATTACATTATTTTTTGTGCGATCAAAATTGAAATTTTCCATTTCTTGAGAAAATTCAAGAAATTGTATTCTTGATCTTGTAGGGCTCCCAAGAAGAAACATTTTTTCTCCCTGACTTTCTTTCCAATCTTGCGTTATTTGGCTAAAAATTCTCATTTTCGTTCATATTTTTGAATTTTGAAAATGCTGCGACTCTGGCAATTTTGTTTTAATAAAAAAAAATCAAGAGGATAAATTGTTTCACTTTTTACCCACTATAAGAAACCGTAAGTTTTTGATCCTAGTTTTGATCCAAAATAGCTGGTTGACGAACTCGACATGTATTTTTGGTCTTTTAAGATGGGTGCCAAGGCACGATCGAATATGATCATTCGTTCGATAATTATCAAGTTCACAAATTATTTTTCATTATTTTTCGTGCTATCAAAATTGGAATTTTTTATTTTTTGAGAAAATTCAAAAAGTTGTATCCGCGATCTTGTAGAGTTCCCAAAAAACAACATTTTCTCTCTTTGACTTTCTTTTCGATCTTGCGTTATTTGGCTTAAAATTCTCATTTCCTTTTATATTTTTTAATTTTGAAAATACCATAACTCTGGCAATTTCGTTTTTATCGAAAAAAATTATGAGGAAAAATTGTTCCACTTTTCAAGTGCTATAAGAAATTGTTCTTACAATTTATAATTCTTGAAAAAAAAGTAAAAGAAAATGTTCAAAAGGCCCCCCCCCACCCCTCTTTGATTTCTCATCCAAAATAGCTGGTTAACGAACTCGTCCTTTCTATTACGGTTCCAGAAAAGTGGGCCGAAGCATAATCCAATATGATCATTCTTTCGAAAGTTATCAAGTATACAGATTACAGACTACAGACAGACAGACACCTTTGTAAAAATCGTTTTTTCCGACTCAGGGGATCTCAAAACGTGGGTATTTCATTAAATCCGCGAATGTCAATTTTCGCATAAAACCCATACCTTCTCATTCAGAATGAGAATGTAAAAAGACAAAAGATCAGCAATCTAAGTAAGCTACGATATTCAATAAATATTCAAGCGCATGATAAGCAAAAAAAACTAAAATTTATTTAAAGTTCAGGATTCAACAATTTTTAATTATATAGCCCGGAGCTGTATTATTTCAAATTGGATGCGAGGATAATTGAACAATTTCAAAAACTTCCAAACTAGTTTGGAACAGTTAAAGGGAGAAACTCTCGAGCATAATAGTTCTTATATCAACATCTAGAATTGATAAAGTTTTACTAACAAAAACTTCCAAATTTTACAACCTGAAATATAGAGGATATCAAACTTGATGTCTATAAGGGATTTGAAAGTACATTTTCATGAAGTTGATAATTGAACAATTTAAAAATTGTTGAAGTTAACACAATTTTTTATAAGTAAGAGGGCCTAATTGCATAATTCTGAGTGAAAGTATCACGCATTCGTCAGTTTATAAATAAATTTTTAGGCAGTTGAATGTTTCAAATTCAGTATTTTGAATTCCAGCATGTCGAAGTTGAACTATTTCACATTGTTAAATAAAACAGTCATAAAATAGAACTCAATATTTTCCAGGAATCAGAGTTCCAGGTATTCGTGGTTATGCAATTTGGCAATATTGATATTATCCATTTAAAAAACCGCTTGATTTACATAGATTTTCTATTCTGCAATGAGGCTTTAATATTCAGGATGGCGGTTCGGCGGACGATTTCAAATTCCCGGTTTCTCACGGTCAAGCTTTTCAATTTTCCCAGTCAAATTGAAGTAAAATATTTGTATTTGTCACAAAGCGTCAACATTTACATTTATTCATGGCGTTTATTCTAAACATCCTTTAACACAACAGATCGAAAATTGCAAGATGATACAATTTTGAAAAGAATATCCAAATTTCCGACATAAAAATATAGTTCAAAACATAAATTTACGATAACAAAACAAAAACAGATTTTCAACAAAATAGTTCATTTTTCAACCGAGAAACGAATTTTCAAAAAAAAAAGATAAATATTTAACTGTAACACTACCATTTTCTACCATGAAGGGTAATATTCAAGCATGCAGAATAGTTTCCAAGTAGCAAGAATGATTTTCAAAAAAAAAAAAAAATACAACGTTTCAACAAAATAGTCGAATTTAGAACTCCAAAAAATAACTGTTTCCAACCACAAATGGAACACTAAAATTTTTAGTTCAAAAAACCAATTTTAAATCAAGCATAAGAGTTTGAGGCTAGAACAAAGAATCTTCAACCGAAGGAGTTGAGTTTTCGAAAAGATAAGCTATTTTTGGCTAAAATAGAGGAATCGTCAACGAGAATTCGAGTACTTAACTTTCAAATTGAAGAAAATGGATGTTAAACTAAACCACTGAATTTTTAACTGAAAGCTGAAAACAAAAAAAAAAAACTAACTTTCAAACAAATTATTAAATTTTTATAGAAAATGATGAGGATCAAATAAAATTTGAAATATTCAACTAAAGTAGGTGGATTTTAAACGAGAACGACGAATTTTCAACTGAAATGATGAACCCTCAACTAGAATAGTTAAATTAAAAAAAAAAAAATTAATTTTCAACAAAAAATACTATTTTTCAACGAATTAATTTTAGACTAAAAATAAGAGTTTTCAACTATATGAATGTTCGATTATAATGAAAAATGATTGACTGTATAACTTGAATTGTTAACCGTAAAGAAGAATTTTTCAAGAAGAATATTAACTTCCGTAGAAAGAGATCATTTTCTACCATAAAATCGACTTTTCAACAGAATATGTGAAGTTGAAACGAAATAATAGAATTTCCAATTGGAAAACATGAATTTTCATCGAATCGTTGAATTTTGAACTAAAAAAGATAAAATTTCCACTAAAGATGGAACAGTTAAATTTTCAGTCGAAGAAATCGATTTTCAACCAAACTGATGAATTTTCAGGTGTATCTAATGATGAATCTTCAAATGAATAGATGTACTTTAAGCAAAAAGAAGAGATTTGACCGCAAAAACTAAAAAGAGATGAACTGGTTTTTAACAAAGTAGTTACGTTTTCAGCCAGAGGTAAATTATGAATCGAAATAATTCCATTTTTAAATTGAAAATTTAACTTTCAGCAAAAAAGTTCAAATTTCAAACAAGCAGTTGATTTTTCAACTCAAAAAGGATGAATTTGCAATGAACAATGCAAGAAAGTTTTCTATCATAATTAAGAAATATTTTTCTTCGGAATACTACTTCTACTCTAAAGATTTCTTGAAGTATTTTCTTCTTTTGTAATTGAGAAGAGGGGAAGTTGTGATGAATTTTGAATTGAAGGAACGATTTTTGAAAATTCCTCTCTTCTAAATCCAAATTATAATCATTTTAAAAGGTTCCCGTTCCATGCACAACAATATCCGGTTCCAAGTGAAATAATATTTCTTTATTGGAACATTCTGCCCTAAAACAAAAACTATAATTATTCTCTGAAATTCCTTGTCCCAAGTCAGATGAATAAGGAGAAACAAATAAAACGCGATAAAAACATTTTTTTGAATTGTTTTCTATATGTAATTGTTTTCACTCCTTTTTGTATGTTTGGGTTAATATCAATTTTTCGAGAATCACATTAAAGGAACGTTGCATTCTTCAAATCACATGATAAGATATCTTTTTGATTCATAAGAAGAAAGCAATCATTTCTCGTACTTTTCCGGTAGTATTTCGAATAGTCTAGGTTGAATAAAAAAAATTTCCGGTTTTTTATTTAAATTGCTGGTCATTTCCCGGTCAATAAAATTCCCGGTCTTTCTCGGTTTTCCGGTCATGTCGCGACCCTGATATTGTAGAATGGAGATTTTTAACCAGTCAAAATTCTACATTTTTATAATTGGATCAATCTGTATATTGCAAAAGTTTTTCATCCTCTTCTATTCGAAAAGCGAATTGCTGAAAATTGTCCCTTACTTTATGCTTCAAAAGGGTCTATCAACATCTGCAAACCAAAGATGAAATTCAAATTTATCCTGGTAAGTATGATTTGAAATAGGAAATTTGAATAATTTTTTTTTGAGATTTCAAATATTGAATAAAGGACGAAAATCATAATGAATATTGGTACAATAGATTTGGACCATACATCATACATTATATTACAAAATATAATCGATAATTTTAAGCCCTCAACATTTATGCATGTCACTTGAGAAAGTCCTTCGTTATTGCAATTTAGCAATGATTATTGATCAAATTTAGTTACATGTTAACAACATAAATATTATAGAGGTGCTAAAAAATGAATGAATACTTGATGGTGATAAATATCGAATGAAAACCAATAAATATAATTTTTGGCTCGGAATAAATGTCAGGAAGATAAATTTCTGATATGTAATTTATCATCAAGTGGAAATCATTCGCGCTAAGCAGCATATCCTCGATCTGACAAATTCATCGCATCGATTTCTCTGGATTTCTGTGAATCTTCGTAAGTTGCTTCAGACGAGAATCCCACATATTCGTCCGCAAGCGGAAATAGGTCAGTCACACTGGGAACTTTAAACTGCTCATACATAATTCACTGGTTGGTGAGAAAAATGTATGACAAGAGACAGATATATACATTGAAAACTGTATAACCATATTATCTTTTAACGAACTTAGGTAAATTTCCAAGCATGCAAAAGTATAATGGAGAAACAAATTTAGAACTGTATATCCTCATTGTTTGAAGTCGTTATTGTTATTTTACTAACAGTTATTAAGAGTTGAAATAAATTGATTTTTGAACACGATAGGTCAACAAACTGGATACTGCCTTCTGCTTCGTTGGAGCATTTATTGTTGTACTTTACACAACCTTGAAAAATTTTCGGGAATAATTTTTCGAATTTTGTGCATAAACTAAAAAATACCTTCACCTCGACCCTCCAGATACGCAATTTCATAACTTTTAGGTCGTTTTTTAAAAAACTTTTATCCCTCTTTCGTGCCCGAATTATTATGATTCAATGTCAGGAAAAAATCAGTTATTATAATTATTTACCTCGTAAAATAAAAAAAAAAGTTTATCAATAGTGTATCCTGTATCACAAAAGTTTAACTTTTCCAATGGTTTTGATCATACCAAGGCTTCTAGAGAAAGAGAAATTTGTAGCCATCAACAGAAAATTAGTTAGGAACGCCTAAAATATTAAAAAGTTGAGGCCTCAAACTCTTTTCAATGGAACAATCATTTTTCAAACTTTGAGAGTTTTAGAAATTAATGAACTTTTTTTGAACGAAAATTGGGGAACTTAAGAATTAAGAGAGTCTTAAGTGGTACTATACGAGATTGCAAAAGTCATGAAAATTGAATGTTGAAGATTTTTCAAACTTTAGTTCATTTTGCAGAAAAAACTGAATCTCCCGGATTCTCCGGTCAAGGAATACATTTTTGCTGGTTGACTTTCAGGCGTTCATAATAATTATTTTTCTAAACCTATTGCTTGAGTATATAAATTGTAAATATGTAGCTAACACTTTCATTGTACACTCTTATAGGTACATTCCGAAGATTTCAAATCCAATTATCTAATATTTTGAACAATATAGTGGAATTTCCAAAAAAGCAAAGTTATTTTCATCAAAATAGTGGAGGTTTCAGATAGAGAGTAAAATTCTATAAAGCAATATACACTTTATTCTGAAAAGATGAGCTTGAAACCAAAAAGTTCATTTTGATCCGATAAAGATAAATGATTAACCAAACAGTTCAACTTTGAATGAAGAAAATCAATTTTAAGTCAACGAAGAAGAACCTTCAAGCGAATGATCAAATTGTCAAACACAATATATAAGAACTCAAAGAAAAACAGTTGAATTTTCAAACAGATAGTTGAAGATTTGTAAATAAAGCAAATCTTTCGGAAAATAGAATTGAAAAGAGCCGAACCGCCAACAAAAAAAAAAACTTTTCAACGAAATAGTTGGAATTCCAACAAAATAATTAAATCTTCGACTTAATATGAGAATTCTAAACAAAAAAGAATAAGTCAAGCTTCAATCATAAAGAATGAATTTTCAACAGAAAGATTGACTTTTCAACAGAAGAATTAAAATTTTATCGTCATTCGAATCTCGCGCTTCGCGCTCGGCTTCATGTGTGCTTGATCAAGTTTACAATGTAATGCATACACAGAGTTGCAAATATTGGAAAATTGCTGAAAACCTCTACTTCTATAAAGATATTGAATTTTTTTTCATTTTTCATGAATTTTTTTTTTACATTAGGTTTACTTGAGGCTCTACTGCCACTGATATTTACGTCTCGCATACCGTGTGGAAAAATGTCCTGGCAGTCTGGTTACAGGTCTGGCCCAGATCTGGATTGCCTAGTCTGGAAGATCTGGTCTGGCCCAGGTCTGACGCTATCCTGGCCTAGGCCTGATGCTATCTAGACTGTCTAGTCTGGAAGGTCTGGCCTGGCCCAGATTTGGCACTGACCAGCGAGACAAGGATAAAAAACAATCTAATTGTAAGTCCGATAAGCAAAATTTTTCTGACATATTTCAAAAAAGTTACAGGATGTTCAAAATGATAGAAAAAAAGAAATTTATACACTATCAGAACAAGACTTTCTTCCATATCACCTTATCAGTCTGGTCTGGCCTAGGTTTGGCGCTGGTCAGCCAGTCCAGAACAAAAAAAAAATCTAAGTCCGATCAGCAAATTTTTTTTTGAAATATATAAAAAAAGTTACAGGATGTTCAAAATGATAGGAAATAGGAAATTCACACTATCAAAACAAGACTTTTTTTCTTATTACCTTGTCAGTCTGGCCTGGCCCAGGTGTGGCGCTGGTCAGCCAGTCCAGAACAAAAAAAAATCTAAGTCCAATCAGCAAATTTTTTTTTTGAAATATATAAAAAAAGTTACAGGATGTTCAAAATGATAGAAAATAGGAAATTTACACTATCAAAACAAGACTTTTTTTC
>WSXT02131426.1:0-10689 GCA_011762715.2 Neuroterus valhalla
TAGCACAAATTGAGCACAATTCAGCACAAAATTATTTTTGAGAAAATTCAAAATGGCGGTGCCAACTTCCTGGACATAAGTTTAAGTCACTAACCTGCACAGGGTGTACGAGTGGTATTTTGAAGTTTTTCGAAACTAACAGTGCCTAACCGAAGGCTTTGAAGAAGCTCTAGTATTGTCTGTACTGGTCATTTACCTTATTCTTATAAATCATTTTATTTAAACTGATTTATTTTCAATAAAAATATATACATTTTCAGAATTTTTAGAAGAAGCCATTTGAAATGAAAACTAGTGGAAGAAATTTGTCATAAATAGAATAAAAATTTATCCAAACTATGCATAGGCTACAAATAAGAGTAAAAAATATTGTGAAAATTTTATTTTTAAAGAGTAATAAATTAGGTTAGGTCATACTTTTGACGCAGCGTTATGTTAATCCAACGCTTGGACTAACATTTCATTCCAGGATGGAATGAAACACAATTCATTCTAAGCCTTGGAATGAAAATCTCACCGTCCAAGCTGATTCATTCTTAGGGAATGAAAGTTCTTTCTCTTAGAATGAAACTGACAGCTCAGTCGTTGCTTGGAATGAAAGTTCATTCCAAGCATAATGATTTAACTATCAACAGAATAGATCCAAAGATGAATTTTTCATCCAAAACGATGAAATTTTAAGAAATTTGATTTTCAGATCCATAAGTTGATCTTCTAATCCAAAAGGACGATTTTTCAACTAACTAGTAGAATTTTTTCCCATCCTAAAATGATAACTTTTCGAAAAAAAAGAATACATAGTTAAATTTTCAATTCGAAGAATTACTCTTCAACAATAGAAGAATACTTTTCATTGATTTGAATTCAACCAGAACACACTGATTTTTATTTAAATAGTTGTCTTTCCGAAGAAAGAATAAATATTCTGAATAAAGACAAATTTTGAACAACATTTTTGGAATTAGGAGCCGAAAAAGCGATACATCTACAAAACAGTTCAATTTTCAACCCAAAAATATTATTTCAATCTGAAAAAGTTTTTGTTTAAAAACTAGTTGAATTTTTGAATAAATAGTTTCATTTTCAACTCAACGAAATATTGAATAGCTGATATTTCAACGAAACAAGAATTTAATTTGTAATAAAAATCGTTGAATTAGACAACAAAAAAAGACGAATTTCTAAGCAAAGAGGTTAATTCAACAAACAAACAAACAAATAAATTTGTAACAAATTAGTTCAATTTTCAACTAATTCGTTGAATCGAATTTTTAACCAAAAATATGATTTTTCTATTGAAAAATTAATTTATAATTCAACAGTGGATTTTTGAACTAACAAGATTTTAATTTTGAGTGAAAAAAAGAGTTGAATTTAACCAGAAAAGAAGAATTTTTGACAAAATAGTGGAATTATCAACCAAAACAGAAATATTCTTAACCTAGAATATTAATTCTTTTCTGAAATGCCGAATTTTTAACAAAATACTTGAATTCTCAACCGAATGGATGAATTTAATATAGAAGAAAGATCAATTTGCTACTAAAGAGATTAAATTTCATCTTAAATAATGAATCCGCAGCAAAAAATGAGATTCAAACAAACGAGTTGAACATGTGACCCAATAGTTATATTTTCACCCAAATTGGTGATTTTTACCGTAATATAAAATTTTTGACCGAGAAGGTCTTCACTTTATAAGAAAAAAAATATTTTAGAATTGTTTTAATTAGACGTGTTTCAGTTGATGAATGTCTTATTATAACGTTCTAAGTAATTGATGAGGATTTCAAATTGAAGAAACAAAATAAAAGAAATGTTTTAGAATTTCAGGTTTTGAATCTGAACAACCCATCATTGAAGAATTTCAAATAGTAAACCTTGAAAGTTTTAATCATTTTTAAAACGTCGCGAATAATTTTATTTCTAATTGAAAGCTATGTAATAAATTAAAACTTGGAGCATAAGTAGCTACTAATAATACTTCAAATTATTTATTTATATGTTTTTGCAGATGGTACTTCAGAAAAATTAAGAGAATCGAAGCCGAGAAGAAGCTCCTTTTGCCTGAAAATGCGCATGGAGCTTTCCTTATTCGAGATTCAGAAAGTCGACACAATGATTACTCCCTTTCAGGTAAATAAATGTTTTTAGAATTAAATGAATTTAAAATTGAAGAAAAAAACAAGTTAATATCTGCAGCTCCTAAAAATTAAATAAAAGCCCAAGATTTCAACGACCGATTTCGGAGAAACACTTTCGAATACACCTATTGAAATTAAAAAAAAAAACAAGTATAAAAATAAAATGTAAAGAAAAAAAGAGGGAAGATAGAAGAGGAAGCAACCTCCGAATCCCCATTGTTTGGTACCTTTTTGTCTTTTTTCTTTTCTCAAAAAAACACAAAACTAAAATATTCGAAATATCTACCACCGTTTCGGTATTTATCCAACACCCCTATCAAGGGTGTAGGGTGAACACTGAAACGTTGAAAGATATTTCAAATATTTTTTGTATGTGATTTTTTGAAAAAAAGCGAAAGATAAAGAAAAGAGAAAGGGGATATGTAAGTTGCTTTCTCTTTCGTCTTTCCTCTTTTTTTTTCTTTACGTTTTTATTTTTATACTTGTTTTTTTTTTCAGTTTCAATAGGTATATTCGAAGGCGTTTTTCCAAATTGGATCATTGTATCCTTGTTTTTTATTTAATTTCCAAAAGTTGCAGGAATTAACTTGAATCTTTGGGCGTTAAATGGAAATTTCATTTTTTTTCAATTTTGAATTCCTTACTCTTCGAAAAAAAAAAAAAAAATTGGAATTTCTATCTGACGCCCAACAATCAAGTCAATATCTGAGATCCTTGGGAATTAAAAATAAAAATCAAGAATCCAACGACCAAATGTGTTTAAGAATTTCCAGAAATTTCAGATGAAAAAGTTTTTATCCAGTTTCCAATCTCTATTTTATTATCTAGTATCATTTATTGGAAGAGCAATTTTAAATTGTATTAATTTTTTTTCAAAATTCAAGTGAGAGACGGAGACACAGTGAAACACTACCGTATAAGACAACTGGACGAAGGAGGATTTTTCATTGCAAGACGAACAACCTTCAGAAATCTTCAGGATCTCGTCGAACATTATAGTAAAGACGCCGATGGACTCTGCGTTAATTTATGCAAGCCCTGTGTACAGGTAAGCGAGTTAAATATCTTTCGTAAAAAGCCACCCTGTGATAAAATTTTGTCTGAGTGGAGTTTAGACAGCTTGTTGCATGCAAAAGAATTTTTTCACCATGAAAACTATAACAGAAGGACCTGACATGCTGCTTTGATTAGGTATGAATTTTACAAGGGATTTCTTTGGCTTTTTTTGAAATTAGTTTCTTACAGGGATCACAGTCCGCTCCATTTTTTACCTAATCCCCTAAATTCCCTCTCAAATTTGAAAAATCACCTAAAACAACTAAAATCGATAATTGTGGCCAAATTATCCCACTTTTATTCGGTTTTGATTAATCTTTCAAGAATTATAAACAGCAATTCACGATAGTAGAAAATCAGACGCTTGAAACTTATTGTTGGAACTGATTAATATTTTTACCTCAACGATTTATTTGCTAATTTCGTTTCAATAAGGGCCTAAAATCATTTCGATTTCGGACTTTCGAGAAGAAGCAAAAGAAAATTTGAATGAAATTGATACTGCTGACACTTGATATCCAATTTGGAACGTTTCAAATTCCTATTATTTTGAATAAAAAAGTTGCATTTTTAACGAAGTATATGAATTTTTAACCAAATAGTTGGATTATCAACTAGATAGTCCAATTCTTAACTAAAATGATGAATTTGCGAATAAAACTATGAATTTCCTAATAATCGAGCAAAGAAATGGTTTTTTAACAACAAAAAAATAAATTTTGAACAAAGTATTTTCACTTTTAATAGAGTAGTTCAACGTTCAACAAAATTGTTGAATCCTCAACCAACCTACTCACAAAAGACAAATTTTTTACGAAACCGTTAAATTTTGAACACCATAATAGAAATTTCCAACAAAAAAGTTCATATCGAACCAAATAGTAGAACTTTGACCAATAGAGTTGAATTCAAAACATAAAAAGACATATCTTTAACCAAAGAAGTTATAATTAAAAAGAGATAAATAATTAACATATGCAGTTGCATTTTTAATAAAAAAGGATTAATTTTTGAAGAGAAAAGGAGAAGTCATATTAAAATAGTTGAATCTTCAACCAAAACAGAATAATTTTCGACAAGAAAAAATGGAATTTTCAAACAGAGAAGACAAATTTCGTGTGTTTAATGTAATATTTTTTCAGCAAAATACAGAAAAAAATTTAAATTTCAAGGGAACAAAAACAAGAAAAGTAGGTTTTTCAAGTAATTATTTTCGTTTGTTAGATTATTATTTTTTGGCTTACGTATTTAGAAAAATACATTCAAAGAAATGTGAACCTGAGCATTTTCAAAAAAAATTTTTGACGTAATTTTATCAGTAGGTATCGCTGATCCTTGAAACCTTTCGATCTCTTTTAATCCTAATTTTTACTGAAATTGAACTACTGAAACGCTATGATCTCTGTATTTAATTTATTTCTTGTGCAAAATGAGTATAAGGTACTTCAGAGTTGATTTTAAATGGAAGAAATCCCTTGATTTTTGTAGTAAAATGACCAAATACCAATTGCATGATACAATAATTGTCGTCTGCGACCCAGATTGATTGTATGGGGCTTATTTTTTGAAAATAAGAATAAAAGGCTTCAACCATTTGAATTTTATAAGATCTTTTCAATTGCCACAGCACTGTCTAAACTCCAGGTTGGACTTTGCTCAAAAATAAATTTTTTGTAAAGAAATGTCTATAAAAAAAAGCAAAGTTGTATGTTCAAATTTTTACTGTAAATAAATTCCTTTTGTATTCCAATATCTTTGTGGTAAAGTTTTTTGGTACATACATTTAAAAAAAATTGTTCTCTCAAATCAAAAACAAATGACAGTGGTGACTCGATGTTAATCGGACGAATTTCGCCAAGTTTGTTGTCTGAAATAGACTATGTTTTTTCTCTGTTTTTGCTTACCCTAACTCCCGCTGGATTTTCTTGGTAAATTGAATGTCCCAATCATAATAAATTAATCGCCACTGAACATTCACACACGACTTGCCATCTTCTCGATCTCCATATAGCACAAGCCTGTTTTATACGGAATAATGTTTCAGAGATATTAGTTTCACTTTTAGAATCTGGAACTTGCGTTTTGAAAACCATTTTTCATCGCTGTATCGCAACCATGCCAGTTTTTAGACTCATTTCTCTTGTACGAGACAGATTTCGAGCATTTTTTTTGATTGATTAAAATTAATTAATTAAAATTACAGCTTGGATGAAGATCAGGAATTACAAAAATTTAGGGAAAGACAGGGAATTCGAAAATGGTCGGGGAATGTTAGGGAAAACGTAAAGAGTCAGAGAATTTTCAAAAATTGAAGTTTTAAAAATTCGTATGATTGTTGCTATGAGAAACATTTTAGATGAATGTAAACAAAAACATTTTTCTGAATTTGAATTAATAATCTTCCAAGAGCGATCACAGTCTGTCCTTTTTTTCCTTTCAAAGACCAATTCTCTAAAACACCTAAATTGAGAATTTTTACCCAATATTTTCGTTTTTCACAAAGATTCGATTCGTTTTTCAAGAGTCATTTAATCATCAGGAGACAAAACGCTTTCAAAGACTGTTTTTCATAATACCAATTTCAAATGTTTCCTCAACGATTTATTTGCTAATTTTTTTTTTTTAACCCAATGAAATGTTCCGAATTTCCAACCTCACAAGTTCAATTTAGAACTCTAAATTCTTACTATTGCAAGTGAAAAATTTGCATTTTCATCAAAATAGATCAATATTTTACCAAAAATGAATTAATTTTCTACCGGAAAAGAAGAACAAGTTTCTTAATAATGTTCGGAAGTTCAACTTGGAACTTTCCAAATCCCTAAAATTTCAAGTATATTATCGCATTTTCAATGAAAGAAATGAATTTTCTACCAAAAAAAGGGAAACTTTAATCAAAATACACAAAATTTTGAAGAAATTAATTTTCAACAAAGAAAAAACAATCTTTCAATAAAAAAATTACAGTTTTGATCAAGAAATTACTCTTGAAATCAATCAATATTAATTTTTAAACCGAGAGACGAACTTTTCAACAAAAGAGTTAAATTGACAAGCAAGAAAGTTATTTTGGTCAAGAAAGAAAAAAAGTGTCAACTAAATTGTTGATTTTTCATCCAAATAGTTCAATTTTCAATGAAATTGTACTTTCAACCAAAGAGGCGAATCCTTAGTATAGAATGTGATAGTTGATATTTAAAAACTAAAAAATGGTTATTTTTACAAAGCAGTGGACATTTGAACCAAATGGATGTTTTTTTTAAAACAAATATTGGAATTTTCTATAAAAAAAATGTACGACCCTATAATTGAACTTTCGAAAAGAAAGAAAATTTTCAACGAAAAATGTAATGGTTAATGTTTCAACCAATAAAAATGTATTATTTCAAATACCAAATAGTTGGATTTAACACAAAAAGGCGAGTTTTCAACCAAAAAAACAAATTTTCAACAAAAGAGTTGAATTTTCAGTAAAGAGAGATTTCTTAAAAGTCAGTGAAGAAAGATGATTCAAAAGTCAGTGAAGAAAAATTTCCCAAAATTCAAAGAAGAAAATATGATGCCAACCAAATTGTTGCATTTTTAACTGAAACCAATAAATTTTCTACCACAAATAGATCAGTGGAAATTTCCAGTTAAAAAAATTAATCCTCGTTCTAAGAGATAAATCTTCAACTAAAAAAATCTATCTAAAAGAGGGTAAACTTACAACCAACTAGCTAGATTCTCAACAAAAAAGTTCATGTCAACCAAATAACAGAATTTTCTTACAAAATCGTTGCGTTTCCAACCCAAAAAGACCAATTCACAATGAAGAAGGATGACTTTTTGAAAAAATGATTGTATCTAACAAAATAATTGGATGTGTAATCCAGATCCATTTTTTAATTAAAAAGAGGAATTTTAATAGAAAAGTTGAATTTTCAAGGAAGGAAACTTTTCTAGTGAAGAAGAAAAAAAATGTCAATCAAATTGCATTTTTAACTAAAAACGATAAATTTTCAACCGAAAATGAAATAGTCGACATTTTCAGCTGAAAACATCAATTTGAAAAAAAAACAAAAAAAAAACGAGTAGTTGGATTCTCAACAGAGAAGTTTATTTTTTATCAAGTAGAAAATTTTTTTACCAAAGTAGTCAAGTTTTCAACCGAACGAGACAAATTTTTAGCCAAAAAGGATCTTTCAGTCAGAAAGGAAAAAAATGTCAATCAAATTGTTGAATTTTCAACCAAAAAAGGTGAATTCTAAAGGGAAAATTTAATGTTTGATATTTCCACTATACAATATTTTTAATTTCAACACAGTAGTGTAATTGTAAGCCCAATAGATACATTTTGAACCAAGTAGTCCAATTTTTAACCAAGTACTTGAATTTGCAATGGAAAAAAAGCATTCTCAATTGAGAATATAATAGTTGATATTTCAATCAAAAAATAAGAAATTTTTCCCAGCAAATAGATTAAAATAATAAATTTAAATATAATCCCTTTTTCAATCTCTTTTTCGGAAAAATTCTCTTTTATTGCCTAAAATTAAACAACTCAACCGCTGTGATCCCACCTTAGGTTGACGATTATTTTGTTGACAGAATAGGGATTATGTAGCTATCCTGAATTAATTAACTATTGATCTTCCAACAATATTGAATGAAAAATAAAAAACTTTGTTTACTATCAATATGGAGAATCTGCTTGAAATCTGTCTTTTTTAGGAATCTCGACATTTTATTCATTGTTTGAGTAACCAGGTAGTTCTTAAGATAAAAAAAATCAAAAAGGAATCAGGTCAAACAAGAATTGAGATTAAAAATAGAATTTAAAAAAATAAAATCAATATTTTTGAAGTCTGCTCTTTCGTTGACAATTACCTTTGAATATTTAATATTCAATAATAGTTTTCTAGAACTTGTCAATATGCTTCTGAAGTCTCTGGATTTTATTTCAAATTTTTACCAAAGAATTTTTTTCACATTAAATTTAGTTCCGTTACTCAAAGCTTGCCACATTTTATGAGAGTTTTATGGGTAAATCGATACCCACAGACTGCGCCAAAGGACTGAAAGAAACTTGTAAGACTCGAATATAACTGTTGTAGATTTATCCCGAGAAGGGGTATGCTGGGAACATTTATATTGAGGAAATATATACTTATTGAATATTTATACTAAAGAAATGGTTCTTTGAAAGTATTTATTTAATTAAAGAAATAAATTAAAATAAGGAAATGGTGCTACTACAATTTTCTAGTGATACGAAATGATTTTAATTATTCTGAAACAGGTCCTGTAAATTTCAAAAGTTTGTAAATCACTGACAAATAAATTAAGGAACAAGGTGGCTAATGATTGTTTTTAATTATGAAAATTTTGTAGACATTTTACCTGGTTGCTTGCATCTGTAGGATAGTTGTAGACATCTAGTTGCAGTTTGCTTGATAAAATGTTTTATAGATCCATTTTAAGGATCTTCAAGCTTGATTTTATTAAACGGTTTCAACTTTGAACTTTCAGAATTCAAATCTTACATAATTATGTGGGTAATTTTAATTTATTCCTTCAGTTTAGAGGCAATCATTTTGAATAGATTTAATTGGTTTCATTATCGTCAAGTCATTATAATCTCGCAGCTAATATTAGTTCATCTGCTCCAGCTTACGAATTATACATACGAGTGAATATTTTTCAAATGATTAAACCTCAAAAATATTTAACAATTTAAGTTTCCATTTCTGTTTATTCTTTGGGGGTCGTACAAACACCACGTTGACAATCCCCCCCGGTTGATCAACGTTGCTTTGCTTACTCCAGAAAAGAAGAATTTTCAGCAATAAAATTAAATTTTAACAAGCTAATAGTTGATTTTACAGAAAAAGAAACGAGTTTTGAACCAAATTGTGAAATTTTAACCGAAAAAAAATTCATTTCCAACCAATAAGACGACTTTAACAAAATAGTTAAATTTTAACAAAAAGGTTCCTTTCCAACCAATGAAGATGAATTTTGAACTAACAGAAAGATGAGTTTTTTTACAATCAATATGATGAATTTTCAACGAAATTATATAAATACCAAAAAAATAGTTGAATTTACAACAAACCAGAAAATTACTCCAAACAAGAAACTTATCTCCAACTAGTTGAATTCAACGAAATCTCTCAACCGATGGTTGAATTTTCTACCAAAATATAAGTTTTTAACAAAAAAATTGATTTCCAACCAAATAGTCCAATATTCTTCTAAAGTCCTAAATTTTCTACAAAGCAGTTCAATTTTCTATCCGAAAAGTTGAATCTAGAAAAAAAGGTTTTATCTTCAACCAAGGAGATGAACTTTTTACCAAAATACGAATTTTCAACTAATTGCATGAGTTTCCAATTAAAAAAACATATTTTTCCAACCAAAAGTGAATTAGTTAATGTGCAACCCAATAGCTCCATTTTCTACCAAATTGTTTAATCTTTGAAAAAATAAAAAATGGAAGTTCTAACCCGAAAAGTTGTATTTTCAACAAAAAAGTTTGTTCACAGCCAAATAATAAAACCTCCGAAAAAATTGTTGGATGCTCAACCAAATAGCAGAGTTTTTGGCCCAGAAAGCTGAGTTTTCTATTGTAAAAGATACATTTTCAACCGAATGTTCGAATTTTTTAGACAAAAAAATTCAAACAGAAACAGATATATTTCTAACTGAATGGTTGAGTAAATTGAGTAAATTTCAAACAAATAGTTAAATTTCTACTGAATTGTAGAATTTTCAACACAAAAAGGCATATTTTCTACAAAGCAGTTCAATTTTTGATTCGAAAAGTTGAATCTTCATCAAAAAAGTTAATTTTTCATCCAAAAAGATGGACTTTCTACCGAAAGGCGTATTTTCAAAAAATTACATGAATTTCAAACCCAATAGTTGAATATTTCACGAAAATGATTTTCTTTTCTACCAAAAAAGATTAATTTTCAACGAAAAAATCGATTTCCAACCAAATGGCTGGATTTTCCATTAAATTCTTGCATTTTCGTGACAAGAAGACGAATTTTCTATAAAACAGTTGAACTCCATAACCTAAAGTTCTTAACAATAAAGTTAATTCACAACCAAATAATAATAATTCTAACAAAAAAGTTGAATTTTCGAACAAATGGGTGAATTCTTGACCCAGAAAGCTGACTTTTCTTTCATAAGAAAAGCGTTTTCAACGGAATGGTCGAAGTTTTTTAAAATAAAATATATCGAAATCTGAACAAAAACCGTTTTCATTCCAACTGAGTAGTTGAGTTTCCAAGCTAAAAAGACCAATTTTTTAGAAGGCAATTGAATTGAATTGTCGATAAATTCAACAAAATATATCATATGACAAAATTACATCAATATGTATCACAGGCAATGAAATTCGAAGACAACCTGAAAAAATGTTGGTCCTTTTCTGCCTAAAACTGTTCAAATCATGCATTTGTTTATAACTATTGTTAATAAATTGAACAAAATATAT
>WSXT02131448.1:0-10688 GCA_011762715.2 Neuroterus valhalla
TGATACTTGCGAGCGAAGCGAGCTGCGCGCGAAGCGCGCGATGAGAATGTGCCCGCGAAGCGGGCAGATTTTTTTTACGAAGATGTCGACAGAAAATATAACTTGTTCATCAAACCAAGAGTAGACTTGAATGAGATTAGATTAGCAACCCCAAAAGGAACTGAAAAAGGTGTGGCCAGAACAAAAATCTCAAAAAGCTCCTGGTCTAGACGGAATACAAAATGTAATCCTAAAGTACTTCCTAAAGAAAAAGCAATATTGAAAATCATGTGTCTCTCTAAGATATGGCCAAAGTGAGCCTTTTTTCTAACTTAATATGGAAAACAAAATCTAGGTGTAGAATTTCATTGCGCATCTTTTTTCATTGGGCAAAAAGTTTTAACTTTTTTATTTTTCCAAATAAAGCGAAAAAACTGACTTTTTTGGAAAAATCAATTTTGATTCGTTTTCCTCTTCATCTCGTGCTCAGTCAGTCATTTTTTGGAATTTTCCAATAAAATTTCAGGGGAGTACAGTACGAAATGTTTTTCGACTGGCGAAGTTGGAAGAGTTCAAAAATCCATCAGAGAAAAATTGTTCACTATAAAAAAGTGGTTAAAAATTACCACATTAATCAGTGGACATAAAAATACCAGTGATTACTGTGGCAGTTTTACTAAAATATATGAAAATTATTCTGATACTTTGAAATCACGTAGAGACGGGAAAATTCTCGTAACGTCGCTTTCAGAACGAATGCATTTTCTCTATCTTCCACTTTTTTCAGTTCCACGAATTTGAAGCATTGGGAAATTCGCGGAATCAGGAATCCGTCCAATCTCAACTATTAGATGTTTATGTTTTGTTCTACTTTTGTTAGATTTGTCTCAAAAATATAATCATTCTATAGTACAGATATAAAATGAATTATTTATTTTACATCATTCAACATTAGTTATTCATAATACTTCAATATTACCTGAGTACTTGATTCCCCTTATTTCTGGCGCCGTTAACCTCTGTGCTATTAATTGGATCTGAGTCTCGCTACAGTCCGCGCGCGAGTCGACTAGCCGCTGGCGACTTGAGACATTCACGATTTCCTGAATATCAATTTGATTGGGCTACAATTTTCCAGAAAACTCTTTTATACTGTTACCACCAACATTCTCGCAGGAAGTTCCTTTTTGCTCAAAATTCGCTCGATAAACGAAACGCTTGAAGTAAGATAAGTCCGGTGTACGCCGCGCATCAGAAAAGAATTAACAACAATTTTTCTATAATGTGTTATTAAACTCTTTCTACTTCAACAGTCGGAGGAAATTTTGAACTACATTTTCTTAAAATTTTATTGAAAAATTCCAAAGACTGACTGACTGAGCACGAGTTGAATTGGAAAACAAATCAAAATTGATTTTTCAAAAAGAGTAAGTTTTTTGGCTATATTTGGAAAACTGAAAAAGCTACAACTTTTCGCCTAGTGAAAAAGATGCGCAATGAAATTTTACGCCTAGATATAGACTTTGAAAATCAAAATTCCAAAATATTTTTGAAAGCCACTAGGGGCCGTCCAACTCCCGGCGAAATAATTTTATGTGCCCTTATTCGATCCGGCAGCTCATTTCAAAGCTATCATCCTCAATAGACTTCGCGACCATGAAGGTATTAACAAGTAGGTAATCCCAAAACCGATCATCGATCATGTTAGTAACAAATTTAACATTAGGCATAGCAAAGTCGCGTTCGATACTGTATGACACAAAGGCCTGATAGTAAAATAACATGACTACAATATACCAAATTATTTGATTAAGATATTACATGTTTATTTTTGTGATGGAAATATCTTTTTATAAATAGAAAAATTACTCAATGTACAGGTAAAGTGTAGGATTAGTATTTTCATCACATGCATCTTTGATGTACATGTGAAGTGTGGTATAAGTATTTTTTGTACACTCACATTAAATGTAATTATGTAGATTGGGATAAGTATGTTTAGCATTACTATCTTAGACATCTTGGGGCCAAATATTTTGTTTTTCCTAGTTCATTTGAAAGACTACAACCAAACTTTGTCCCCTGGAGAATGTTAGAAAAAATACCAAACATATACAATTTTCTAAGGGTATAGGTTGAAATGCATGAAGTTTATCTTACCACTTCTTTGAAGTATTAGTTTCGGATAAACATAATTACCCCATGGCCCTTCTTCGAGGTCACTTGATGATTCACTCTTGATGCAAGAAATAACAATTTCTTTCCTCACCATTTGTGAACAATTTTAATTGACTTTGTACACTCGCATAGAAGCGTCCTTTACGAATACAAACATTTACAGTAACCGTTCATAAGGCAACGATATCACTGCCTAACCCTACTATGTGCCATACAAGAACAGTAAAATTATTCTTTGCAGCATTATATGTTTCATACTAAACGGTCAATAATCGCTATTTTAACAAATAAAATCCCCACGATATTTTTCTGTATAGATTCAGTTCTTAGGCTCAATTGTAAGCTTTGTTTATATACTATACTTTGTAATGTGGTGATTGCCCATATTAGCTATGGGAGACCCATGCGAAAAGTACTAAACCTAATTGATCGTATTTGTTTTTGGAAACGGTCGAATCAGCCGGATAGGGTATGAATCGTTAGATAACAATATTTCCTACATATTCTCAAAATTTTAGACGATCCGTAAGTAGGGTCATTTCTCATATTTTCTCTGCTTTACTTCAGCCGCAGGATAGCCACACTTTTACCGTACTTTCATTTACGGCACCCTTACTTCATCAGATACTTCATTCGCACTGCAGCTGCACTTTGAACGCGCATCTAGAACTACGAACTCTGATCAAATTAGCACTTTGATATACTTCAGCCGCATGACAGCCGCACATCAAATCCACCTGAATATTTCTGCCGTGCTTTTACTTCATTACACTTCAGCATTATTACTGCCACACTTATTTCGCACTTCTACTGTAGCAAAATAACTTTTTAGTGCATGTACTATCAAGCCCGCATTTTGACCGAACTTAATCTTTTCTTTCTCGGCAAAGTATGCAACCGACTTGGGAATGTACTTTCATAGATGAAAACTGAAGAATATTACTACATGCGAAAAAATATAAGACGCGCCCGATCACAGAAGTCACGACACCATGGATGCTTCGTTTGGTCGTAGCTGTATCGCTTACGAGAGAAAAATGTCACGATGTGGTACGCTCCAAAGCGTTGCAGTGTCAGCCCGAAACCATGCTCGTCACTGATCGCAAGCACTCTCGTTTCAGGACTCTGTAATGCAGAGCGGTAAAACGATAGCGCATACGATCAGCGACGAGCATCGTTCCGGACTGACACTGCAGCGCTTCGAAGCATACCACACAGTGACAATTTTCTCTCGTACGCGATACGGCTACGAACAAACGAGCATCAACGGTGTCGTGACTCCTGTAGCCAGGCGCGTCTTCTATTTTTTCGCGTGTAGTAAGACTGAGTTAGTAATTTTCTTTCACGATAATGGAGATGTTAATTTGCCATCATCAGAACTCAATAACAAAACTATCAAACCAAACAAATGTGCGAAATAGTTAGGAGTAATCCTTGACTCAAAACGAATCTTCTTGAGGCATACTAAGAAAGCTTGCTGTAGTAGGCTCTCTCTATGCTACCTTATGTCGCAAAAGTAGAAGAAACCAGTTTTAGGGTAGTCCTGAAGATGCGAACTGTAACGTTCGCGAAACGTTGACAAATTTTTTGTAGTTTGTACACGATCGAAACCCGAAATACCTTATTTCATCATAAAAGAAACACGAAAAATAAGCATGTTCATTCATATAAATGAACAACTGGCTTACAGGTTAAAAACGCACAACAGTCTTGTGGCGAAAGCATATGCTTCACTAAAATCCATAAACCAGGTTTAAATTGGAGATAAATTGTATTCACCATCCGCTGTCCGACAAATAATTTATATAAATATTTATCTAATATCTTGAAACCTACATCTGGAAATACAAACACAATCGCTAACCCCTTCGTTGGCAGAGAGAAATCGACCAAAAGTGCCCAAAATGGCAGGGAAATTTTTTATCCTGAAAATTTGTACCCTGGGGTTTTTAGGATAGCTGAATCCAAATCTTAAATAGAAAAAAAAGGTTGACGCAAATGTGCGTCAATGCCACACAGGGCACGGAAAATTTTGACGCACTATTGCGTCAATGCCAACGAAGGGGTTAAAGATAGTTGGAACTTAAAAGGTCGGGATGCCCGATGGGCTCTTGTTTGTATTCTATTGTTTCCAACCTTGTCCTGGAAGAGGTTAAGAAGAGAGCGCTGAAAAAGTTAGTCTATCTATGAAACAGAAAGCAGTAATTTTTTCAATTATCTAGATCTGAAGATTATAAAAACGCCTGAAGGTAACTTGATCACTAACTGGTTAAAAAAACCTACATGGTCTGGTAGATGTAAATTTTAGAAAAGAGAATTTTGACAATATAATAGTAACCTTGCAACAGAATAATTATTCACTCCCGTTGATAGAAAGTGTCATTGAAAAAAAGACCCACGAAATTTAAAACAGCTCAGAAAAAAACATTAAACATCCAAAATGGCTAGGAGAATATGAAAAAAAACAGATTTAAAGTAATTCGAACTTATTTCGAAGGTCTTTCTGAAAGACTAAGAAGTTCTTCAAAGAAATTTGATATAAATGTATATTTGAAGAATAATTATAATTTGGAGAAATTTGTTTCGAACAAAACAGATTTGTACAAGACTGAAAATCACTCGGGCGTGGTATATCCAATAAAGTGTACTGGTTGCAATAAAATTTTCATCGGTGAAACTGGTAGAGAGTTGAAAACAAAAGTCGCGGAACATAAACGTGATTGTGAAATTGGAAATTTAAACACTGTTCTGTCACATCATTCCTGGAACTTTGACCATTTTAAAAATTTCTATTTAAATAGTATAAAAATTCTAGGAAGAGAGAACAAAACTCATAAAAGAAGAGTTTTAGAATAAATTTTCATTTATAAATTCATTCAAACTTCAATAAATCTTCAGAGTGAAACGATAAATATAAATCAGATTTATCAATGCATCATACATTGATTTATCCAATGTTCGATGATCTCTAATACTCTATTTATAATTTTTAATTCTATGAACTTTGGCGCGATTTCTTCACTCGTCATCCAATGAAAACTTGATTTGTTTATTGTCTTTCATGTCGCTTCGTTCCTAATGTAGATTATATATATTTTGTGTTTCCCTATGTACGTATTGTACGCAAAATTATATTTTTTCTTTCCACAAAACAAAAATGTGGTATTTTCATAAGATGCTGAAGCCTCTGCATTTTTTTGAGGTTTCAACAAAGAAAAAACAGTTTATTGTGGAATGTGACTATGTTAAGTGTCTTATATTGACATAGTTCAATTTTTATGAATGTTGACTCAACGTCTTCCAAACAGGTCACAACAAACAAACAATTTTAGTTTTTAGTTTTAATGAATCTCACTTAACAGTAATAAAAAAAAATGAGACTCACACTTGTATCCCAGAAAAGAAACTTTTCACAACTCGAGTATGGAAAATTCGATTTTCGACGTTTGCCAAACATGGCGAAAATAGGTAATTTCACGTTGTTCTGTTTTCCTCCTCAGGTCGGGAAGTGTCATTTTTTATACTCAAATGAGAGAGAAAAGTAAATAATCATCATATATACAGCTGTTCTAGTTGTATCGAGCAATATCGATACGATCGATACATGTTCTCTTTCGCGCGCGAGCACAGCGACGTTCACGTTAGTTGTCGTCATGGCGACGGTAGTATTTTATTGTTTTTTTTTTCATTTCCCATTTCCTACTTGATTGTAAATAACATGCTTGATAGAACAGGTTTTTACTTCGCTCATACTCTGCAGACGTCGAAAATAGAATTTCCCATACACTCAAAGTGTATGTTACGTTTATGTTACGGAACAATCAAGTAAATCTATCAACGCGAAAAATATCAATATACTCGTAAAAGAATAGTCATAAGGTAGGAATCCTAAGGTTTAAATGTATCAAGAATATTTGTTTCCTGTTTAATGAATCACGAACAATAAAGAAAAGTTTGAACTAAACTTCCACGTAGGATAGCATTTTCCGAGGTTGGTCACGAATGGCCTGTTTGCAGAGTATTCTCCAGACAGGACTAGAAAGGAAATTCCTTTGAGCTTATCCTTACACACTCCCTACTCGTGTTAGTCTACTCTGAAGCATAGTACAATTATCCTGCGATATCTAATTACGCCCTTCAGAATTTCGACCACAAACGTTATACGATATTGCTCCTTCTCCCTTTCCCTGAATCGAAGGTTTGTTCCTTGGATTTTTACGTGAGTTGTGACCTCTTTAGAGATAAAATAGGATACAGCGATCCTTGCCTAACGTTAGGATGCCAACGCACGCGACATGACTTGGCGGTACTTGAATTCAGCAAGATGAAGCTAAGAGTTGGCCAAAACTAAAACAGGCATTTTTAGGTCTGTCCAGTGTCTTACCCTATTCCGACAGGGTCCGCTTGTCCTCGACTGGCAACTTTGAAGTTGACTTGTCTGAAGGTAGCAGAAAGGCCTATAGTTGAGGGACACAACAACCCTCATCTGCGACCCAGGAATCTGCACAACAAGGAGCTGTCTATGACCTCTTGCTGTGCCTTCATCCTGAAGCCGCTCGTACCTGATCCGCCAGAAAGATGTCTTTAGTGAGGGGTTGTGTCTTTCCAACCATCGCAGGACCAGTGTTCTCAGATCGGAAACTAAAGCCAGTCACTAATACACGCGCGCTGTGTGCGAGCGACACGGCTCGATACGTATACGTCGAGCCGTGTCACTCACATGCAGCACACGTATGTTAGTCACTGGCTTCAGTTTCCAATCTGAGCACACTGCGCAGGACGACAGACGGATCCTCCGCCTTACTCGGAATAGACGCCGTAGCCTTCAGCTTCTTTTGGAGCAACTTAACTTCACTCACTTTAAGGTCGGTACCTTCCGAGGGCTTTGCCTCAACTACCAGATTTGGTAGCAAAGCTTCAGCCGCAGGGTCGTCAGCAACAAATACAAAGAACCCCTTTCCTGCAGAAGAAGTCCTCAAACCTAAGACACTGACTTGGAGACACTCTCTCGAGCGCCTCTTGAGTGGCCTCCCTGAAGAGCTTGAACTGCTAAACTGTAAGCAATGAGTCCGAGTTGTTCGCTTCCACAATCACCGCTGTCAGAGGGTTAGCCCTCGGAGTAGCAGTCAGCCCAGTCCCTGACAATACTCTGTTCGCCTGCTGCTGGCCTCATTTCTGCCTGTTTCTAGGCTAAACCCCTGCCGGTAGGGGATCTTGCGAACCAGTCCGTCTCTTCTATGACTTGGTGCTGGTTGACGGCTTTATGTTCATCGGTGCACTAGAAGGAGACCTTGCAGCCCACTGCGATAGCTTTTCCAGTTTCTTTTTCTCTGAGAACCGTTGAAGCCTTCCTTCCTTTGTTCCTGTGGCTTTCCTCAGAGAAAACTTCGATCCCTTAGCTCCCAAAGGAGCTAGGGCACAACCACCGCCTGAGTTTGGCCAGCCTGAAAGACAGATAGAGGGAGAGCGCTAGACCCATTCAGGCCCAACCCCTCTCCTCCCACGGCCACCTCATTATCTCTAATATTGTTGGAAGAAAAGGATGATTCCATACCGATCCCAAAAGTAGCTAGAGAAATGAGCATAGAGGCCCCTGGAGAGCCCCGCATGCAGGGAAAGGGCCAATTACTCAGGCAGGGCGCCTGGTATCCCCGATAGGACACCTTTGTAACTCCTAGGTGCCAAAGTGCTTCTGGGCACGTTCACTCTATACCCGTGGTCAAGGGGGGTGATCTCAACGAATATCTTAGTCGTTATATTGACCGTAGGTTATTCCCGTGCCGAAACACAAACTGGAAGTCGTTCCAGGAAGGACTTCGATCCAGGGGTCCAGGAAACCCGTGTTATCCAGGCTCTTTCACCCTTCTTTCATACTAAAGTCATACATGCCAGGATAGACCGTTCATAAGGGTCCTGTACACATATCCATACACGTGCAGGCCGTCGTCCGTTTGACTTCCTCGTCGCATATGCTAAGGCTTCTCCACCAATTACAAGGTCTTACAGCCTCTAGGGAAAGGGTACTGTATTAGATATAGATTCGAAAATATACAATACCTAATGTCAAGGCGACCACTCCAAATGTTGAAAAAACGTGAGCCGTCGTGGGCCGCCCAGCAGAAGTTATAACTTCAAATTCACGCACGTGTATGAACTACGACCTTCAAGAAGAGTGCAGGCTGCTACTTTGCTATGTAAATGATAATGACCGTATCTGCAATTTTCTACATGATTGAGGTGATGTCGTCAATGTGTTCATGATACTTTCTTTTGCTCAGATTTGTATGCGAAGAATAAGAATTCACAAAAGAAGATAGCTAACCTTTAAAAAATAATTTACTGCATCTGCAAGAATCATGCGTTCGTTTCAAGTATACAAATATTTAGTATCCTGTGCTACCGACTACGATGACGAATCAGTTTTAACCTAAAAGCGCTTCAAGAAATTGCTACGTTTGTCAGATTATTTTATGCATGTATCCCAATATGCACAAAACGAATCCTTTCATAGGTGATTATTAGTAATTCACACTTTACCTTTGTGTTTCTACGATATTTGTTATGATTTTTATAGTATATACAGTTTTATCACCCAGAGCCGAAATTATAGCTCACAGATCGTAATTGCAAGATGATACAAAAAATATTGAATATACTTTTCAACTTGTCACACAATCTGAAAGTTTCATTGTTTTCTTGTAGAAAAATCAGAGTTCATTTTACAAAATTGGTAAAATAAGTATAGTTACCTATCATACAGATACGCTCTTTTTAATTTGCACAGCAGACTGGCTTTCCCGTCCAATGGACGATTTTCTGGTTTAATAGACCAGAAAGTGGTCCAAGCTTGGACCAGGAAGAGATTCAGTGTGTATCGTTATACTGTTGAGTCTTAGTGTGATTGCGGGTTAAGAGAAAGAGACTGAGCGTAAGAGAGAAGAAGATAAGAGAGGAAAAGGAGACGAGAGAGGGGGTATCAATATAGAGGGGAAGCCCTCTCCTTAGTCGTCTAGGCGAGAGGCATGGAATTGAAAAAAGCGAAGGGGAGATTGAGAGAGGGAAGCATCACTCTGCACTTCTCCTGACATCCTCTCAAGTTATGTAAGTTCACACCGTTCCATAAGAAGTTAATAATTCAAAAAATCTATCTCGAAAAACTATTCGAAATAGTACAGTTGGAGAGTGCAGTGTGTACAGTAAATTGCTTAGCAGTACAATAATTTTGTCATGAAACTTTGTCAATTAGTGAGATCGAGTAACCTGAATGTGAAATATTATTTCTTAGCAAAATCATCACCGAGAAGCTGCGCTCGAGTTGAAGACTTTACGTGCACGTAAAGTATTCTGATCTCTTCAAAAATCTATACTTGCATTGAATTCCATGTACACGGAGTTTGCCAGGGAATTATAATACCAGAGAGTTAGTCAACAAGCTTCGTGTGGGTCACCACGCAGCGTGGCGTAATCCGATTTCTTGCATTAATTAGCGTACCAGATACACCTCACATTCGTCACATTGAATGGCGCTTCCAATGTATTCTTGGACAGCAGCCACGCGGTCGATTACTACTCTGTTTAATAGGTCAACAATAGTTATTTTTAATACCGAGAATTCAACATTTTGTAACTTGAAGAAAATGGATATTGAAACATAGATAATAAAGAATCATAAAGTAAAGCATAAGATACAGAACGATTCTTCTGTCGACTTGATAGTCTTAAGTTTTGTTGTGTATGATCATAGTTTTACCATCTGAGATTTTAAACCAATATCGAAACATTGAAGTCGTTTTTAGAGCACAGAAAAATTGGCTGTATTCGGCACGAGATTATTACAATTTATTTAGGTTAGTTCTCTTCCACTATCAGGTTTACGTATGACAATTTTTACATTTTATGTAAAATAAAAACCTACTAGGCTTCAAAATATTATTACATTCTCATCATAATGAGAAGGTATTGGTTTTATGTGAAAATTGACTTTCGCGGAATTTATGAAATCTCCACGTTTTGAGACTTCCTGATTCCGACAAAGTAGTTTTTACGTTGGTGTCTTTCTGTCTGTTGGCGTCGTCGTTGGTGTTGTCGTCGTCGTCGTTGTCGTTGGTGCCTGTATACTCTATAACTTTTGGAAGACTAATAGGATTGAATTGCCCTTTTCCACACATTTTGAGGGACCAAAAAGAAAGGTCAAGTTCATTAACCAGCTATTTTGGATAAAAAATGAAAGAGCGGAAGCATTTTGAACATTTTTTTGGACCTTTTTTCAAAGACTAAAAAGTTGTAAGTACGGTTTCTTGTAGTCGGTGAAAAATGAAACAATTTATCATCATGATATATTTTGATAAAAACAAAATTGTCAGATTTGGGGCATTTTCAAAATTCAAAAACATAAACGAAAATCAGAATTTTAAGCCAAATGAAGCAACATTGGAAAAAAAGTCAGAGAAAAAAAATGTTTCTTCAAGAGAGCCCTACAAGATGGTGAATACAACTTTTTGGATTTTCTCAAAAAAACGAAAATCCCCATT
>WSXT02131459.1:0-10688 GCA_011762715.2 Neuroterus valhalla
AATGACCGTAGTATTCCTTACAACGCAAGTTCATTTTTTCGAAATTTAACGATTTTAAGAAGTATTCCTACCATTAGGTCAAAATAGTTGAAAAATGGAAAAAATAACAGATCATGAACTTAGTGAAAGTTATACCTATTCATTATTTTCTGTTCCAGGTAAGAGTTGTTTCTTCCAATCGAATTCGAGATTTAGGCTGACACGCGGTCAAAATAAGTGTTGGTAAGTATATAACAATGATTAATATTGTATGGCGTGCCCCGGCAAATTTTTTAAGTCCTTTTAACACCAGATTTTATTAAATTGAGTATTTCATAACTTCCGTTGTTTCAGTATCCTCAACACTAGTTAATTTGTTAAACTTGATAAACAATAAAATGTTATTATAGGATTAAGATATAAGAATATGTTTGCCGAAACTTTTGTAAGTTTTACGCGGTTGCGAAATTCGTTATTGTATTGAAAAAAATTTTTACTTTATCTATTCTTTATGAGAAAAAGTTTTTCGTCCCATTATAAGAAAGACCTTTTGCAAATTCGTTACTCTATGAGATTTTTTAAGTCGTTTCAAGTTTGATAATCCAATTGATAATAGCCCCAATATACAGAAAGAATCATTTCCCCATTTTTTTCGAAAGAATGTATTTATCACGTTTTATTTGCTTTTTCCTCATTTATCTGACTTGGGATAGGGTTTTTAAGAAAATGATTAAGTTTTCGAGCCATTGAAAAAAATCCAAGCATTCTCCAAAAACCGGGATACTTACTTTAGAAATCAGAAAATTTTTGTTTTCCCTTTTATTATCAAATAAAAAAAGAAATTCAGAGATCTTCGTTCAAGCTATTTGATATTTCCAAAAATTTTCAATGTTCTAATTAGACAATTTTCTCGTACTTTTTGGAAATAGAATTTACATATCAGTCTGCTTTAGTTGCTTTCAGTTTTCGAGCTATTTTCAAAAAATTCGAGCATTCTTTAAACACCGGGATACTTCAAAAGTAAAAAATAAATTTTTTTTTCATTTTTTTATCAAACAAAAAAAAATATCGAAAAGTTTTCGCGTAAGCTATTTGATATTTCATTTGAAGAACAATCTTCAAATGATTTAATAATACAATTTTTTCGTTTCTTGTTCAAATAAAATTTTCACATCAGTCTGCACGAGTTGCTTAAAGTTCTCGAGCTATTCCAACAAAAATCCAAGGATTTTTCGAAACCGGTTTACTTCAAAAGTGAAAAAAAAATTATTTTTTGTTTTTATCATCAAATAAAGAAAAAATTCAAAAATCTCTGTGTAAGCTATATGATATTCCCTTTGAAGATCAATTTTCAATGATTTAATTGACAAATTTTTTCGTACTTTTTGAAAACTGAATTTTCATATCAATCTGCATTAGTTGCTCTCAATTTTCGAGCTATTTTCAAAAAATTCGAGCATTCTTCAAACACCGGGATACTTCAAAAGTAAAAAATAAATTTTTTTTTCATTTTTTTATCAAACAAAAAAAAATATCGAAAAGTTCTCGCGTAAGCTATTTGATATTTCATTTGAAGAACAATCTTCAAATGATTTAATAATACAATTTTTTCGTTTTTTGTTTAAATAAAATTTTCACATCAGTCTGCACTAGTTGCTTAAAGTTCTCGAGCTATCCCAACAAAAATCCAAGCATTTTTCGAAACCGGTTTACTTCAAAAGTGAAAATTTTTTGGTTTTTATCATTAAATAAAGAAAAAATTCAAAAATCTCTGTGTAAGCTATATGATATTCCCTTTGAAGATCAATTTTCAATGATTTAATTGACAAATTTTTTCGTACTTTTTGAAAACTGAATTTTCATATCAGTCTGTATTAGTTGCTTCAAGTTGTCGAGTTTTAAAAAAATACAAGTATTCTTAAAAAAACGGGTATACTTCAAGCGTCAAAAAAATTTCCTTTTTCATCTTTTTTATCAAATAAAAGAATAAATGAAAATAAATCAAAAATCTTCGTGTACGCTATTAAATATTTCCTATGAATAACAATTTTCAATCATTTAATTCACAAATTCGTTCGTCTTTTTTAAACATTAAATTTTCATGTCAGTCTGCATTACTTGCTCCAATTTTTTGAGCTATTCAAAAATTTTGTTTTCCCACTTTCAATAGCAAATAAAAAAAAGAAATTAGAAGAAATAAAAAATCTCCATGTAAGCTACCCCGTATTTTTTTTTAAATCAAAATATGATATCAGTCTGCATCAGTTGCCTCAAGTTTTCCAGCTATTCAAAAGAAAATCAAAGCATTTTTCAAAAGCCGGTGTGCTTCAGAAGGCAAAAAAAATTTGTATTTTCATTGTCAAATAAAAAAGGAATAAAAACATCCAAAATCCTCCTGTAAGCTATTCAATATCCCCTTTGAAAAACAATTTTAAATAATTCAATAAAAAAAATCTTCCGTACTTTTTGAACATAGAATTTTCATATCATTCTTCATTATCTGCTTCAAGTTTTTAAGCTTTTTCAAGAAAATTGCAAGCATTCTTCAAAAATCGGTATACTTCAAGTGTCGCAATTTTTTTTTTTTCATTTTTATCAGCAAATAAAAAAATAAATTCCGAAATCTCCGTGTAAGGTGTTTGATACTCCCTTCGATGAACAATTTTAAATGAATAAAAAATATAACTTTTCCGTACTGTTTGAAATTTAAATTTATTTTTCAGTCTGTATTCCTCCTCTGATTGTTGCGGCTCGACCGAGAGTCGAGGGCCGAGTGACTACAGTATGGAGAGCGGGCAGCGGGTTTGCGTGGCGCTAAGATTGTACTTCGTTGATGATCGGAGCCGCTCGGTGCTAGTCGTGGCAAAAGTAGAGGCGGTCTTGAATCGAGTGAACTCACAGGGTGGCGAGACCAACGGTTTTGACTTCGACTCCAGTGCTCCACGGGACGCGATCCGAGTAGGGTTGTACTTCTCATAGTTTCGAAACCCTTAAATTTCATCATTAAAATCCAACTCAACCGTGTGTGAAAGTCGTGAAAAACCATAATTATCCCCTTAATTAGTCTCTATTAAATCGCCCAAAATTCATTTAAAAAATTAAACAGAGATTTTCAACTACTCTCCAACAATCCTTCACACCTCTAATCAAGGTCGTTAAGGATCTGGATCCATCCTGTTAACGTGAGTGAAGTGATCTGTGCAAAAATATTTTTAACAAATTGTTAAATAAGTAGCGGTGAAGTTGAGAGCGAAGGCTTACGTTCAAGGTGTGACGTGTTCCGAAATTCCCCTAAATTATCATAACAGACGTCAGCAGACGTGGCAAACGAATCAGTGAATCACTGTCACTGTGTCACTAGGAGTAGTTCTAATTCCATATGGACCAAGTTTTGTTATGCTTTAGAAGTTTGTAACCGTGGACAATTGGATGACTGCAGATTTTGAAGATACAAGATTTTCATGGATTTGGGCTGTTTAATCTTGGAGAAGACTGGATGCATCAACTTTTTGGATTAATCAAGAGATCCTTTTGACAGCAGACCCTCACTCTGAGGATTACCCTTTCCAGATTCGGAATGTCTGATCCCAGTCTTTGATGATCAAAAATTAGATATCTGACGATGTTTTGCATGCATCAAGATTTTTGATCAATCAAGAGATCCAATCATCAAAAAAATGATTTAGATCAGATCCAAGGTACTTGAGGATTCAAATCTTCTACCAACTCCCAAATAATTGAAGATCCAAGCATCCTCTTGACAGCAGACCCAAACTCTGAAAACCCTTTGCAGATTCGGGATATCTGATTCCAGTGTTTGATGATTCAAAATCTGATATCTTACGATGCTCTGAATGCATCAAGATTTTTGTTCAATCCATAGTTCAAATCATCAGGAGAAGAAAGTTGATGAGATCCAAGATACTTGAGGATTCAAATCTTCCACTTGGATTTGAGCTGTTTAATCTTGGAGAAGACTGGATACATCAACCTTTTGGATTAATCAAGACATCCTTTTGATAGCAGACCCTAACTCTGAGGATTAAAACCTTTCCAGATTCGGAATATCTGTTTCCAGTGTTTGATGATTCAAAATCTGATATCTTACGATGCTCTGAATGCATCAAGATTTTTGATCAATCAAGAGTTCCAATCATCAAAAAAAGGAAGTTGATGAGATCCAAGATACTTGAGGATTCAAATCTGCCAGCAACTCCAAATAATTGAAGATCCAAGAATCCTCTTGACAGCAGACCTTATCTCTGAGAAATAAATCCTTTCCAGATTCGGAATATCTGATTCCAGTCTTTGATGATTAATAATCTGATATCTAACGATGCTCTGAATGCATCAAGATTTTTGATAAATCAATAGTTTAAATCATCAGGAAAAGAAAGTTGATGAGATCCAAGATACTTGAGGATTTAAATCTTCCACTTGGATTTGAGCTGTTTAATTTTGGATAAGACTGGATGCATCAACCTTTTGAATGAATCAAAACATCCTTTTGACAGCAGATCCTAACTGTGAGGATTAAAACCTCCCCAGATTCGAAATATCTGATCCCAATCTCCAATGATCAAAAATTCGATATCTGAAGATCCACTGAATGCATCAAGCTTACTGCTCAATGAAGAGTTCCAATCATTAAAAAAATAAAGTTGATATCCAAAATACTTGAGGATTCTAATTTTCCACCAACTCCAAATACTCGAAGATCCAAGTATCCTCTTGTCAGAAGAACCTAACTCTGAGGAATAAAACCTTCCCGGATTCGGAATAGCTGAATCCAGTGTTTGATGATAAAAAATCTGATATCTAACGATGCTCTGAATGCATCGAGATTTTTGAGCAATCAATAGTTCCAATAATCAAAAAAAGGAAGTTGATGAGATCCAAGATACTTGAGGATTCAAATCTTTCACCAACTCCAAATACTCGAAGATCCAAGCATCTTCTTGACAACAGACCTTAACTCTAAGGATAATTCCTCTAACTCTGAGGACCTTTCCAGATTTGAAGAATCTGATCCCAGTCTTTGATGATTGAAAATCTGATATCCAAAGATCCTCTGAATGCATCAAGCTTTTTGATCAATCAAGAGTTCCAATCATCATAAAAAGAGAGTTGATAAGATCCAAGATACTTGAGGATTCAAATCTTTGACATGGATTTGGGCTGTTTAATCTTGGAGAACACTGAATGCATCAACATTTTGGATGAATCAACAGATCCCCTTGACAGCAGACCCTAACTCTGAGGATTAAAATCTTTACGGATTCGGAATATCTGATCCCAATCTCCAATGATCAAAAATTCGATATCTGAAGATCCACTGAATGCGTCGAGCTTCTTGGTAAACCAAGTGTTTTAATCATCAAAAGAAAAAAGTTGATAAGGTGTAAGATACTTCAAGATATAAAACTTCCACCAACTCCAAATACTAGAAGATCCAAGCAACCTTTTGGATGATCCACGACTTTCAATCATCAAAAAAAGAAAGTTGATGAGATCCACGATAATTGAGGATCCAAATCTTCCGAATGGATTAGGGCTGTTTACCCTAATTCTGATAATTAAAATCTTCCCAGATTCGAAATATCCGATTCCAGTCTTTGAAGATTGAAAATCCGTTATCCAAACATTCTCTGAATGCATCAAGCTTTTTGATCAATCAGGAGTTTCAATAACCAAAAAAAGAAAGTTGATAAGATCCAAGATACCACAGGATTGGAAACTTCCATCCTCTTGACAGCAGACCCTAGCTCTAAGGATAATTCCTTCAATAAGGACCTTTCAAGATTCAAAATATCTGATCCCAGTCTCCAATGATCGAAAATCCGATATCTAAAGATCCTTTGAATCAGAACATTCAGCCAATTCAAGAGTAGGTAGCGATAGTCAGATAGTGAAAAAGTCTGCAGCCTAAGAAAGTGAAAGTAGACTCCTGAGCGAACTCTTGGGGTCAGCTAACTTATTGCCACATTCAATACCAAGAGGAGAATCTGAGTGGATGAACTAAACCGTGGACCGGTATCTGGAGCACGTGTGTCTCGCCGGTATCAGACCAAGTGCAATAACCCATCTTATCAGAGAATGCATTTTGCACGTACGAGACAAGAGACAAAAGACCGGACGTTGCTTGTTTAAACTTCTCCTCAGCAAAGAACAACGTCGTCAAGAAGAGAATCACGTACGAGAGGTCCACTCGGCGTCATTTCGGCAAAATCCCTGACCGGATGGGACACAAAAAATAGGGGAAAAGTGGAACCACGTACACACCTGGAACCTTCCCTTTCTCTCTCTTTCAAATTCAGTCTCGGATTTGGCACCTGCATTTGGGACCTAATCCGGTTCTGAAAGGCATTCGTTGTGCTTTTAGGAAGAATTAGGTTTGGGGCTCAAAGTTTGGTGATTTTGATGGGATTATAGTGATCTTGTGTGGATACAAGTGATCTTGCAGGAATACAAGTGATCTTGCAGAATACGAGTGATCTTGCAGGAATACAAGTGTTTCAGAAGATTTTCTAGTTGATAAAATGTTTTTGATTTGGTTGAAGTGTTTGTGGTCATAAAAATGATGCATCTAGACAAAAGGGATCCAGATGGATTGGGATGATAAATTTTTTAGATGTAGACTTTTATGGAAGATGTGTTGAGACATTCCGAGAGTTTCCGAGTACAAAGTGGTCTGCAAGATGTTGTAAATTGATGGGTTGAAAGTGATCTGGTTGAGATACAAACGGTTCTAGATGATACAGTTATTCCGTAGCAAACTAGAGACCAAAGGAATTCTTCAAGTCGTTCCAAGATCGTTTTGTGATTCAAAAGATTCTTCAAGATTCTTCATTATCCTCAGTATTAGTTTGTCAACTAAAGATCAATGTTTGGACAGGTTAGAAAATTATGGAATGATTAGTTTTGTCGTTTGTAGCTAATGAGAGAATGCCAAATGATTGACGTGTGCCATTCTCATCATTATCAATCGCGTTATGATAATTAGGAGCTTTGCAAAGACATCTAGAACTGTCAAACAATGTTGTCTTATGGAAAATCCTATTATGAATTTACAAATCTAATGACATGGCATCAATACTAGTTTAGATAAAACGTCAATATTTTGTCTTCTAATCTAGGATTTATGAGTGTCCTAATACTGCCGTACGAACTAAAAAGATACACATGTTCAATCTAACCCGAACTGAGAAAATCGAGAAAAGCTATATATAAGATACACTATTTGGATGAAAATAATTCACTATTTCATATTTTGCAATAAAAAATTGAGTTTTTAAACAATGTCTATTAGAAAATGGACTTGAGAGTTTTAAGTAGTCGTTAAAAGTCGAAAGTAGAAGGCAAAAAGAACAGATCTACAAAGCCACAACAAACGCAAGGGCAAGTGTTACTTTTTGTTTGTAAATACGCTTCTCACTCGGTTACTTTTAAAGGCAGGAAAGGGACAAAGCACTTTCGGTTCTTTTCGATTTGTACGATGATGACGTATCAGATGCCCCGTGCAAATTTTAGGACACGCAAAGTGCCCTGTGTATCTTTTTCTGTTATATTTTTAAACTTTTCCAACATTCCTGATTATTGATTAGTACTTTGTTGCAATAAATATTTATAAATAATAATTTTTAGTACCATAGTTAGATGCAGCCTTGTTTAATTAATCCAGTGATAACAAAAACTTATTTTTCATAAAAATGTCACTTATGTTTCTTTTTAGTTTGTACGGCAGAATAATACAAATGGAAAAATGTAGATTGTTCCAAGATACATGAATTCAACTTTATAGGTAGAAGAAGAATTTCCCCTTTCTCAATACCCTTATCAATTCTATGACTATCTTCAAATTTAAAAGAGCATCACTAAACTTTCTGGCTTGGGGACAAAACAACAGATAAGTCGATAATAAAACTTATTTCATCAAATTTATGAGACATAACATCAAGAAGAAGTTTGTCCGTAATAGTGAGCATCAAGCATTATCTAGATTTGAAAATAAAGTTTTTTTTTACCTGTAGTTGAAAATAATACTTCCACTGAGGATAAATCTTAAAAATCTTGAAAAATAAATCTGGAACAAGATCTGGAAATATCTCAATCAATATACATTAGGGTGGTCCAAAAAATTCTTTTTCGAATTTTTATGCAAAACGCCCGGAAATTTGTTCGAATCCACAAAAAAATAAACGCATTTTTTTGTTTGAAAAAAAATAATATTTAGAGGTGGCGCAAGCCCCATGAAATGTAACACATTTTTCCCATAAGAAAAAAGACGTTTTTGTCAATTTTATTCACCCCCGAATATCTGTTTTATAGGGTCCCAAAAAACCCCTATAGGTGAAAAAATGGGTTTTTCGAGTTTTTGGCGCTAATTATGATTTTTTTGCGGTTTTTTCTAACGCAGATTGTTTCAAACACATGCAATACTACTTGATACTATGAATTTACTTTGAATTTGATAAATTTGAATTATTTAAACAATTTATTATTGTTTTTAGCAACTTTATTCTAGGAAAAGGTTGTAAAGTCAAGGTTCTTTCTGAATTTTTCAACTTATTTTCAACGTTCCAGTTGAAGTGAGGTGATAATCAATTAAAGTTAACAAAAATAATTGTTTAAACAATATCCTATTAATTATAACAATATTCTCTCAGAATAATGCTACAAAGTTGCGGTTTTTTTCTGAAATTCTCAACTTTCTGTCCACTTTTCACTTGAAGTTGGTAATTATTGAATTTAATTTATCAAAAATATTTGTTTAAACAAATTGCGAATGTTCATAGCTACCTTCTTCTAGATCAATACTGCATAGTTCCGTTTTTTCCCTGAAATTTAAACTTTTTATCCCTTTTCTATTAGATCAAAGTAATGATCAATTCATGTTAAGAAAAATTGTTTAAATAATTTATTATCATTGCTGATAATATTTTCTTTGCTTAATGATAGAAACTTGCGGTTTTTTCTGAAATTTTTTAACTTTTTGCCCTTTTCTTACTTGAAGTGAGTTAATATTTAATTTAATTTAACAAAAATAATTGTTTAGACAAATTATTATCGTTTATGGCCTTTCTCTCTTAGATAAGTGCTAAAAAGTTACGGTTTTTTCTAAACTCCTAAGCTTTTTGTCCGCTTTTCACTTAGTGAGGGTATAATTAATGCGAGTTGATAAACATGCTTATTCAAACAATTTATTATTGTTTATAACCATTTTTTCTTAGATGAGTGCTAGGAAGTTGTGTTTTTTTCTGAAATGTTCAACTTTACACTGAATGAAATTTGTATGTTATTCAATTAGATTTATTTGATTTAATTGTTTTATTTGAAATAAAATGTTGCTGTTTTTTCTGTAATTTTTAACTTTTTGCACACTCTCCACTTGAAGTGAATAATCATTTCATTTAATTTAGAAAAAATAATTGTTTAAACAATTCGTAAACGTTTATAGCTAACTTCGTAGATTAATACTACATAGTTGCGGTTTTTTCTGAAATGTTTAACTTTGCTTCAATATTTTAGCTGTAAACAAATAATATAAAAACTTTAGAGGTAATCATATTGTGGGTCATATTATGGATCTTCAGCGCAAAAATTGAATTTTGAAGAAAGTAGTTCAACTTTGAACTAAAGAGTTGAATTTTCGACCCAAAAATATAAATTTTTATCCAAAAAATCATGGTTGATATTTCAACAACAAAAAATTTGTATTTTGGCTAAAAACAATCTAATTTAACCAAAAATTAAATCGATTCAATCTAATTGAATTTCATTCAAATTCCATTCAGTGCAATGTTAAAAATTTCAGAAAAACCATAACTTTCCAGCACATACCTATGAGAAGATTTTTATAAACAATAAAAAAATTGTTTAAATAAGCATGTTTGTTAACTCGCATAATTATTACCGCACTAATTTAAGAGAAGAAAGCCATGAACAATAATAATTCATTTAAACAATATTTTTTGTTAAATTAAATTAAATATTAACTCACTTCCAGTGAAAAGTTTAAAATTTAGGGAAAAATATCAATTTTCTATCAGTAAGAGAAGGAAATATTATTAGCAATGATAATGAATTTTTTAAACAATTATTTTTTCAACATGAATTAATTATTACTTCAACCTAATTGAAAAGTGATAAAGAGTTCAAAATTTAAGGGAAAAACTGCAACTATGCATTAATTATATAGAAGATAGCGAGAAACATACACAATTTGTTTAAACAATTATTTTTGCTAATTTAATTCAAGTAATTACTTACTTCAAGTGGAAAGTGGACAATAAGTTGAAAATTTCAGAAAAAAAACTGCAACTTTGTAGCATTATTTTAAGAGAATATTGTTATATTTAATAACAAATTTTTCAAACATTTATTTTTGTTAACTTCAATTGATTATTACATTGATTTAACTGAAATATTGAAAATAAGTTGAAAAATTCAGAAAAAACCTTGACTTTACAACCCTTTTCTGAGAGAAACTTGATAAAAACAAGAGTAAATTGATTAAGCAATTTAAATAAAAATTTAATTAGCACTATAAAGCGGTCTTTCATGTGTTTGAAACAATCTGCGTTAAAAAGACCGCAAAAAATCACAATTAGCGCCAAAAACTCGAAAAACCCATTTTCTTCAACACTTGCATGAAAACCACGGGTTTTCGAGCGTGTGAAGCGAGCCAGAAGTTGCTGTTTTCAGAGCAG
>WSXT02131470.1:0-10688 GCA_011762715.2 Neuroterus valhalla
CATAGCTTAGAATGGTAAATCGAGTAAGGGATAGATGCTGCACTTTTACCACTTTAGAGGTGGAGAGATGCCACAGGGAGACAGTTTGTTCGGGAGGCTTGCCACAAATTGGCAATCTATTCAGGAGAGATGCCGCCAGGGAGCCTTGCCTCAAAGAGGCTTGCCCTAAAGAGACTTGCCACAAGGGAGACTTGCCACAGGTGAGACTTGCCACAGATGAGACTTGCCGCAAATGAGACTTGCCGCAGATGAGACTAGCCACAAGAGAGACTTGCCGCAGATGAGACTTGCCGCAAGAGAGACTTGCCGCAAATGAGACTTGCCGCAAATGAGACTAGCTGCAAAGAGATTCGCCACAGGTGAGACTCGCCGCAGATGAGACTTGCCGCAGATGAGACTAGCCGCAAAGAGACTTGCCACAGGTGAGACTCGCCGCAGGTGAGACTTGCCGCATGTGACTCAATATGGACCCTAGATCAAAAATAAAGTGTCAAATTGTCTTTTTGACATTTGTAAATTCAATGAAAATGATTTCTTATGTGATTTCTCTAATATCGAGATCTTAAAAGGACATTTGCCTAAGAGTTCAAGACATTTTGTCAGAGGTTCTGATAGATAATAAGAAGGACCTTCTTGGTTGACGACAATTTTTATCAAAATGAATAAATGAATGTATAATAATTTTTCAAAAATGATTTTTGAATAATTTTATATGAATATAGTTTGCAAATAAAAATAGTTATGGCAATGTCAACTGGCCTATTCCGCATTAAATCAGTCAATTAAATTACCTAACAAATCAATACTGGATCTATGAGTTTGATCTTGAGATTGATGACTTGTTTGTGCAGTATCATACGTAACAAACGTTGCAACACGTTTCGTATATATACGTACCTTATACGTATTAGATACGTGTTAGATAGTATATATATAAACAGTAAAATAGTGTACTATATTTTCCGAAAACATAGAGAGGTAACGAATATTAGGGTCTATGTTTTCAGTTAGATCAGTAGACTATACTGTATGGCAGCGGCGAAGAGGAGAGGAGATTTTGAATTTTTTCACTCTTTTGTTCCAAATTTACTTCAGAAAAATGCTTGAACATGCTTGGGGACATCACACAATTCGGAAATTTTCTTCATTGATAAACTCAATTGTCATAAACAAATTACATTCAGAAATATATAAATCACTAGTTTCAGGAAAAACAAATTTTTTTGTTTGAGCAAAGTAACTCGAAGCAATTTCAAATGCAATTGTTCTTTATTTTAACTCGTTAGAATTTCTTTCAAACTTAATGCAACAGAGAAAGAGGGGTTAGGAACTCCGCACCTTCCTAATAGAAATTCGTTTTAGAAGAATTGGGCCTATTTGATATATGTTATAGTATTACAACATGAAACTGTGTTTGAAGAATCATTAGTAACTAACTTTTTTCAAAAAACTTCCTGAATAATGATTATCAGAATCACGAGGGAAATTGGTTGAATGCGTAAGGAATAAATTAAGGGGGGAAATAGGTTTAAGAAGAAGTTTTTGCAAAATTTCTCGTGATTTTTTTTTGAAAATGAAGAAATGAATGTAATTTTTTTTATACTTTGTATGTGCTGAGTTATCACGCCGAGGATATTTATAAAAGGGATCACTCTGCTTATTATCTTATCTTGCTTCATTAACTTTGCTTGTTAGACAATTCATACGGGTGTGCGGACAGGTAAAATTTATGGAATTTCTAAAGATATTGAACGGAATGATATCCATCTATATTCCACTGAATTTTTTTCAAATAAATCATCTAAAATATAATACTCCAATATTCCAAGAATTCAAAAAGTACTCTAAGGTACATAAATATTCTAATACAATCAATTAATATAAGAAATTAGAGAGTAGCATTACCCGATTACATAAATTTTTTTCAGCCAAATCGGATGAGCTCAACCTGCACAATAGCTACCTATTAGTGTGCTTCAAAACCCCGTTTTTGCAATCACGGAATCGGATGAGGAAGAAAAAAATGTCCTACTCCCGAAAGTCCTCCTCCCCAGATGAAGGGTACGAAGTGACAACCACTTGAGGTACGATGTGCAGAACAAAACAAACCAATTGGTTCGTTTTATAGTTATGGTTCAAACCATAACTACTCAACCAATGACTATAACCATAAATGATGAGGGTATGAGGCTGGTTGCAAACTTTACGTTTATTTTTGTATCACAGGAGAGTGTTCCAAAGAAAATGTTTATAAGAGATAACTTTGAGAGCTATCGTGTCGTCAGACTAATGAGAAGCCAAATGACAAGCAGTTGGGCAAACATTATCGCAAATAATTTGTTTCTCCCTGCGGGTCTCAAATCTCAGGAAATGTTTTCCAAAATAAAGGTTGTCGTATGTTTAAGTCTTGAAAATTAGTTTCATCAATTTTAATCTGGAAATTCAACCAAAATATTCAGCTTATTAACTTTTATGCAAGACCCATCAATGTTAGAAAAATTGGCATGTGTATATATATTTTAGCAGGCGATGCCAAGGCTATAACCCAAGGAAGGGGAACAGTCCCCATACTGAAAAGTCAAAGAAATATTAGTATATGATTCATTTATTCTTGAAAAATATTACAGCTGTTAAAACGGCTCCAAAGGATTATGCACAAATTGATGGAAAATCTTATCGGTCCAAGTTTGGTCACGATTGATTTCCTGATGATTCAAGTGATTCTTTCCAAAAGTCTGGATGAGACAATTCCACTGGGAGGCTTTTTCCCTATATTTTGTGCGGGGTTCTTTGGCTTTACAGAGAGTATGAAACAGGAAATATATACTTTCTATTCTTGTTTGATATGAATGCTGGTATTTAAAACGCACAGTAATTTTTACGTAAATTGGGATATGCACCATGTCCATCAATATGCAACAGTTCCACTGTGTGCACCATATGGATGTCCACCATGCATATGTCCACCATATCCAAGTCCAGCAGCATATTGTTCTAGTTTTTTTTTATTTCTACGATGCAATATTGCTGCTGCCATTGTTCCTGCAGCTACTACTCCTAATCCTCCTGCTAAAATTACGTTGCTATTGTCTGAAGAATCTTCTTCCGGTTTCTGTACTGCCGTTCCTGTTGCTGGTGCTGGTGGTGCTCCTGCTCCGGCATTTTCAGCACCCCAAGCGTCTGAAAAATAAGAAATCAAATAAACCATAGGATTTCTGAAATAGAGGCCCGGATCAAAAACCGTGTCAGATCTGTTGAAAATCCACGATCTGGAAATTTTTCGGTTGAAAATTGACAAAAATCTGTATTCGTTCATCATGTCCAAACAAAAAAATTAGAAACAAATTCGATTTTATAAATGATTATTTTCATTCGATAGAGAAACCATGTACATATGATGTATGTTAATTAAATTTACAATGAATTGTGTTGGAAAAACAGAGTCTTCCGAGCGCAAAACTACTTGGATATGCATTTGTTTATAACGTCACAAATTACCATGTATACAGAAAGTGGTAATCAAGCATTGTTCTGAAGTACATCCCGAAAAAAGGAGTTATAAATTAAGTCTATGAGTATTCTTGAACTTCAAATCATTCGTTCGGCACAATTAATAAATAAATTCAATTAATAACTCAACTGATCAAATAATTGATAAAGATTATATGCCGTCACCTCGTGAATATTATTTATAAAGATTTCTTCTCTCTTCTGGTCTCATTAATTTTACATTAATATAACAAAATGACAGAAAACTCGATGGATATTAGACAGCAAATGAATTTGACTAAGTTATATTTGGAAAAAAAATAATATCCATAAATGATATGACTTTCATCAAGCATACAAAGAGTGGACAAATTTATTACGTCTTGAAAAAATTGTATATAGCAGTTGAAGTCTGGAAAGCAATCCTGACGTGTAATTATTCTTCGAGGCACATTTTTGGAAAAGAATGTATGGTAGGGATGATTTTTTCATCAGACAAAATAATACTGGAAGTTGTATAATTACCAAGAGACATTCCAAAGACCACGAAGGCAACGAGCACGACAATGACGAAGACCCTCATTTTTTTTATTGAAAGGGAATGATTCTTGTGCAATATCGCAAAATTTGAATAAGAATTTTTTTAAAGATCGTTTCTTCCTCTATATATACTTGCTTCTATCCCAATATCTATGAAAATCTATTGCTCATATTTACATTATATGTAGAGTGAAAGGCTATAGTATGTAATGATATCTGTTTTTCATGTACTTGCTTTTTAATCTCAATAAGTACAAACATGATAAAAGTTTCAAGTAATAAAGCATGATCAAGCGAGAAAAATATGATATTCCAGAAGATATACAAACGCAAGGAAAGTGAACAGATTTTCATCAAAATTTGAGAGGTAAACAGTGGCTTTAATATGAAGGTTTTCTCCCTGCGTCATTGTGTACAGATACATATTTTACAAAATCTGTTATTGCTTGTTTTCAAAAAAATAATGAGAAACGCAGGAGACCTATAAGCTCGATTATTACCCACCGTTCATAATTATTCCGAAATCAGCAAGACCCTCAATCCAACGTATAAGACAAATAATCAGAGCAAATACTATTTTCGTTAATGATTCAGCAAAAAGAATACAATATTTTGTGGAAACTTCCTAAAGATTTGACTGATCTCTCAGTATTAATATGCCTTCTGACCTCTTTTTGATATTTGAAATATCCATCAAAAATCAATTTCTTCCAAATTATTAAAATTAGCTGAAAATTCGGATTTCACCTATTTTTGAGAGAGAAATTCGTTGTAGGGTCTGGATTTTCTTTATTTTTCTTATCTGGAATAAATTCGCGGTTTTGAATGTATTTTTTGCGCTTAAAGTCACTTTATTGAGAAATGAGATAAGCATATTTTTTCTTCCAAAAACGTATTTTGTCAAGTTTTCACCTCGAATAAAAATTAACGTCAAGGTTAACATGAAGGGAATAACTCGTGTTATCTTATCTATCCCCATCTTTTTCATTTGAAGACAAATTTAACAGGTGAACAGACCTATGAAATTTTCTGATTCAGAAGCACATTCAATTTGATTATATGCAACTAAAATTCACTAAAATGTACCAAGAAAAAAATCATCTAAATAAAAAGTCGAACAAAGGAGAGGGATGAAGGAATAAATTCAACTCATAAAAACGAGAATGTTGTTTAAATATTTGCATGCATTTTATTTGCGAATGTATTCTTATAATAAAATAATTCAATATGTCAAACCTATTATAGTAAAGAAAACTTTACGGGATTTGCAACCCTACGAAGTTTTCGTTACTACGGCAGAAATTGAGAAATAACATTTTCAAAATAAAATAATTCAGCGTATTTGATTGTGTAGCGACCATACTCTGGCAAATTATACCAAAACATGAAATAAGGTAGAATTATATAGAATTCATTATATGTCATATGAATACATGAGGATGACAACCATATAAGGACCTACAATCAAATTTTACAGGATAAACAAAAAAATTATCTGAGATAGGTTTCCAAATATAAGATTTTTTCTTTACTCTTTGTGCCGAACAAGGACATGTTTGTTACCAAAATCTGTGATGAGGTGACCATAACCAATTCTATATGTATACCAATTTGAATTCTCATCTATTTGACCATTCGAAAAACACTAAATCAAAAAATACTATGACTGAGAATTCATTAGGAGAAGATGAGTTAGGATACTTTGAGTACCTTTTTTCCTAAACAAATTCCGAAATTCTAAGGGAAAATTTTTCAGCTCTAGCGTCCCTTTAAAGTAACAGTAACATTACTAGAATCGGTCGTAGCTGAAAGTAGTCGTTTAATCAGGTCTTCCTTTAAAAATAGTTTTTAACAATCAAAAACTGGAAATTCAACGAATATGAACATTCTCTACTGTTCAGCTAGACCTTTCAATTTTTGAAAAATAGGAATATGTATGTTGTACTAGGCGGTACATAAAATCATTAAATAAATATATTAGAACAAAAATGAAACAAGTACCACTCAGAGAAGAAATTGCCTAGAAACAAAACGAAAAGAATCTAGCCGCAAGATTAGATTGAGTTTTTCGAAGATAAATCAAATATATTCTGAGAAATTTTGGGATGTAGTGTTATTCTCAGATTTTACGTCCAGGAATTAAATATATTAAATTCGAAAAGGAAGGAACCTTTCTTCATTTCTTGGCACCATTTCTCAGAACTTTGAGAGACTCCCTAATGAATTGAATATCAGAACTGTTTTTAGACTCGATTCAAAACTTAATAAGTTTATAAAACTGGACAAAGATAAACTTGAGATTTTTTATCAGAACAATGTAGCTTATAAAATCAGATGAAGCTGTGACAGGACTTATGTAGGACAAAGAAAACGCCCTCTCCGCATAAGACTGAAAGAACACAAATTTAATTTGAAGCACACCGAAAAAAACCACAAGGTCATTGCTAAACATTTAGTACAATGCCACGACCGACACCAAAATGCCATGAAATGGGATAAAACAAAGATCCTACACATCGAACCCAATCATTAGAAACGTTCATTCGCTGAAATGGTTTTCATAAAAAAAGAAAGGGACATTTGCCTTAACAAAATTACCGATCTAGATTATTTTAATGAAGCTTATAACATGATTTTAGACTCTCTATGTTAATTCATATCATCTCATTCTTGTGTCTGACAAAACTACTCTTGTTCTTTTATATTATATCTTCGTTCTATGTCTACTTTTAAATGTATTTAATCTTTGGACTATATAAGAAAACTTTCGACTTGGACTACCTGCGCAGAAATTTACCTTTTCGCTTGTTATAATTATTTAGTGCACGGGTACATTTCCTTAGTGTTCAGTTCTTGTCCCTACCGAGATGAATACGGAGGTGTTGATCCCACGCCAATTTAAGGTATTAGTAGTATGCGTACTCTATGTTTTTAATTATTTAATTTCTTGACTTCGATCCACTGCTTTTGAATTCAGACTCAGATTTTCATATTTTAAGATTGTAAATCTATTTATAGGCTATCTGATGAGGGAGTCGGTTTGACTCAGAAACGTCATAGACACGTATTGTAGAATTTTAGTCTGGATGAAGTTGGAAGAATAAAAAAGGTTTTTTCCTTTTCGAATTTGAGATAAATCATGTTTCTTGCAAATGACGATATTTTCAAACAAATGGAAACCATCTCAACCTTAAATTTCAAATTGAAATCTGATTTGTCTAAAGAAACATCCTATTACCACAAGGGTACGCTTCTCTGAGTGTAAAATTGTCAGGTTATAATGAGTTTATTTTTTTCGAGAAATTACAACATCGGAATCCACTTAAAACTCGCCTTTAAATACAAAGAACTGAGTACAACGCCGAAAATTTCTTCATTTATTTCTGTTTGATAATCATTTTTTAAATTGTTTTTCTCAAATCTTCTTCTTCTCATGTTTATGTTTCTGTTAATTTTTTGTTCACTCTTATGCTGACTTCCATGTTGACCCTTGCGTTCATATTCATTTTGATTTATAGATTGATCTTTACGTTCAAAAGGGTGATGATAATTAGGTCAAGTGTACAGGACGTTCCTCATGTTCAGTATGTGGACCAGGTTCAACAGGATGAGGGCGTGAACCAGATTCAGCAGGTCTGGGATGTGCACCATTTCCAGAATGTTCAGGCTGTGCACCATTTCCAGCATGTTCAGGATGTACAAGGTATGCAGTATGTTCATAACCATAATGTCCATAGCCACCATGTCCATAACCACCATGTCCATAACCACCATGTCCATAACCACCATATCCATATACACCATGTCCTTGTGCATTGAGACGATTTTTCCTTTCTTCTTCTTCACGTTTTTTTGTTTGTTTATTTGTGTGAAGCAATACTCCCAATGCTCCAAGTCCAACTAATCCTATTCCTGCTGTCAATAATGCACTTGCATCGACGTCCGAGCCGGCATGATCATCTACTATGTCTCCTTTATTTGTCCCGGAGTCGTCAGCATCTCCAAATTCTAGAAAATAAGAATAAAGAAACATCAGATTGTTCAGGAACGCCTATGCAAAAACTGGCTACTGGTGCTACAACTTGAATAATATTACTATCTCCAAAATTTATTAAAATCGCAGGATATACTATAACTGGTTCATTAATAAACCCAATATTTATCACATCTTCACTTGTGTCTCTACTATGCAATACCTATGGAAATACGTATGGAAATACCAATAGCATAACAACCTAACATACAGATCTTGGAGACTATACGCTTATTAATACATCCGGACAAACCATTTACATCATTTGTGAGCTTTTATTATCCGCTACCTCAATATTATCAATAAATTTTTTATCAAACCCAAATAATTTCAGCGTATCATTCACCAAATTAGTATGATCATGCATTATGAATATTTCGATTCTAAAACTGTCAAGCAACTGTAATACTTCTGCAAAACTCGTCAATAATTTGTCACCATCAATAATTAATTACGGTAGCTTGAATACCGAGGTTATCGCGCCTTCACTACAGAACAAAGTACATGCTACCAAAAGTATAAGGTTTTTTCCTCTGTACAATTTTTCTGCTTATTTCGTGAATAATTAAACTACTTGACTTCATATTGACCCCCTCAGTCAGAAAAAAACTATCAAAATTGAAAATGCACGTTTCCGCTGGAACTATGCAAGGTGCCAACAAAAATGTTGGGAATCGAAATTAAAAATTTTTAAGAAATCGCTATGTTTTTTTGAGACCCTTTATCCATATTATGCATTGTTTTTATTTAAGTCGTAAAGAAATGAAAAAATACCATTTTCCAGACAATTTATAAGAATTAGAAATGAGAGAAAGAGCGGAATATGGAATAAGAGACCAAATGTAATCATTCTTATATTCTTAGTTTAAATATAATAGATTATAAAAATAGGTACCAGGTTTGGTGTTGAAATCGAAATAGGGCGTTGCATAATTGTGTAGCAATATAATAATATTTATGTAAAAACCTGAGATGCGTATGCATGGAGAATAAATTGAAATGAATAGAAGTGCTTTACTGATATGTTTTTAAAAAAAATGCATTATTCAAAGGTAAAGTTGCTAACAACTGGGACCTAAAGTGGTGAACTTCTTGGCAATCACCCAGAAATACCTCATTTTCAAAACATTTCATTGTTAAATGAGAGAAATATATTTAAAATAATTTCTTCATCCAGAAAATATAATCAAAAATATTATAATTACCAAGAGATATGCCGAAGGTAACACAGGCAACGAACGGAGCAACAACAGAGAACCTCATTTTCTTCAATAAGAGTAAAATGGTTCTCGTCTTATTTCGATAACGTGTGATTTTGACCTTACGGTATTTACTGGCTGTTATCACAAAATCTATGACAATCTAAAGCAATCATTAAGAACATGGAGTGGGAACCTTTAGTATTTTATATCTACACTTCAGGAAATCTTTTGGTCTCTTTATGAAATCAACAGGCTTATATAATTTTATAATAGGGAAGAACTGGGAGATGCGGCGCAAGGGAAAATTTGGCACGGTTGTTGCAAGAATCTGCGCGTTGTGGACACAGATGTGAAATTTGCTATAAAGTATCATTTCCATATGCAGATGCGCCTGATAGTCAATATCGGAAATGTCACTTAGTACAGTAAGTTTTTCCGTTGGACAGCAGAATAAATGTTTATAATTCCTAGAATATAACCTCAGATATTTTTTTCTTATAATTTACAAATAAATAAATTTATCAGAAGTAACTCCACATGTGCGTTGAATTATTAGGAAATTATTTCTAATTTCCAAACAGATAAAATTATTGGTGCGCGCCACATTACCCAACAGGTAGGGTAAGTTGATGTACATGGAGTTTTTAGGAAGACTTAATATAATTAAGTATTTGAAATGGAATAGAATCAATTTTCCCTATAAAAAGCAGATAATATTCTACGTGTTACATATTTCCCCATTACATTAAAGACTATATTTTTTTTCTACTGCTTGATAAGGAGCGAATAATAAGACAGGAGCCTTTTTTTCTTCATTTAAACGAACAAAAACATGATACATAATTTTGCATCATCAGTAAGTCAATGTCACCATTTGTGACGGAATTTTACATCAATTACCAAGGTTCCCAATGTTTGTAGTAGCTATCAACTTTTTGAAAACACGTGTTTTATAACGTACGTCTCATATAAAGAGAAGTTGCATAATTTCCGTATAGTTGTAATGAATACAATTGATCTGAACCTATTTTTCTCATAACTTATATTTAAATCCTTGAGAAAATTGATCTCATGACTGAAAAAATGTGTAATTTTCGACAATTTGAAATATATTTGACAATAGCTAACAGAGTTTGAGTCGAAAATGTTTAATTGAAAGAATAATATGCAGGAGATGGTAGATTATGTATATAAATTCAAATTCGTTTAAACAACCACCACGGGGCCCACCTGGGAGCAACTGTCATTCAAAGAATGGCACCAGCTCCCAGTCGAACCGCGGTTAGATAAACCTATGGCCACGTCTTACGACCGTGAGATGGATGACCACATGCGCGACAAAATCATAACGACGGGCCGGTAAAACCTTCGTGTGTCTTAAGCACACGGAGCGACCCAAGAATGACTGCTCTTTGCATCCATCC
>WSXT02131481.1:0-24808 GCA_011762715.2 Neuroterus valhalla
GTTGCCTAGAATTCGGCTACGTAGTTTATGGTCGACCCCTTATTTGTTAAGAAAAATATCAAGTTATACTTACTTGGCTTGCGCAAATTCTTTTCAAGACAATAGTTTGCTAGAAAGATACAAAGCACCATTTTTCTCTGAACGTATTGTTCTCATGAAATATTCTTTCACAATCCTTAATATCTGAAAATATCTCGGTGAAGCCAGTTTTTGTGAGCAACAATACGTTTTTATATATTTAAAATTCAATGGGAAATCTTTACTTATCGAAAATGACTTTAGAATCAAAAATCAGAAAAGTAAACTTTTATGAAGCAAAACTAAATGAGTTTGTCAGAAATATATTTCGACTTTAAAGATGAAAGGAGATAGTGGTTTTTGTATACTCTAGCACATATTGCATATTTTTCCGTTAGTCAGACGAATAAGAAGGTATTCTTACCATAAAACCAGGAGCCTAATATTCAAACGGGAGATAAATAATTAGTCATTTTCATATTTCGTTATCAAGTTATATATTGATTTCAGGCATTCCTGTATCGTCACAGAATACTCTTTTTTTTCAACGCTTCATAAAAAATATAAGTCTATCCTTCACACAATCTTTGTACACGAGAGGCACTGATCACTTCATCATTTGCACCATACTGTCATGTAGCTTTGAAAAAATGCATCGTCTTGGACACGACTATTTTATGGAAGTAGTGGCCGTTGGGAATAAAATACTGCATCGTGAATTGTCGCAAAAATCCTAAAACTAGACTTCCCTTTTTCATACAAATCACACTTCTGTATATTGTCAAAAACCGACACCGAGCAGGCTGCTAGAGAAACTGGAATTTCAATTTGTGCGAATTCTTCAACGATTTCTCGCAAAGCCTTGACTCCGGTTGGATCGATATAAGTTAAAGCACTCATATCGACTATTATAAATTGCACATCATCATTATCACAGTCGTTTTCGTTTAAGTATAAGCCTCTTTTGGCTAGTTTCAACCTCTGTTTTAGTACCTTCCGAGGGACAATGCCCACAGCGGTTTGGATTTCCGTTCGAAACTGCCCTTCAGTTACGAAATTTAAACTTCCGCAGTAATGGAAAATTTTTGTTCCTCGAATTTCCTTGGTCTGAAAGAAGATATTATTAAGATAGGATTGGTCAAGAATTTTCCAGACGAGACAATTTGAAAAGAATTTTTCAGAAACTTACACCCTGGTATCGATTTTGATCTAAGTACAAATCCGTATTTGGAATATGACCCAAGAGGCAAGTATAGGATTTTATACTGTGTATCCAAATACTTGCAAGCGAGGTTAAAATTCCTACTAATAAACCAACATCTATTCCTATTAAAACTACAGAGAGCAGAGTTAAGATCCAAATCAACCCATCAGTTTTACTCAGCTTCCAAAATTTGAAGAGTGCTTTTGCCTGCATTAGCATTCCTTTTAAGGCGACCTGTAATCAATTAAAATGTATTCAGAATCAAAAAGAGTTTTCCTAATATTTTTAAAAATACACATAGTTTTCCAATATTTATGAGCGAGGGGTCGACCACTCTTAAAATCTGCGAAACTCTTGATGAAATCTTTGTGAATCTTTGAAATATTCGTAAAATCTTTTTGATATCTTTAAAATACTCTAAAATATTTATGAAAATTCTGGAGCCTTTGTGAAATATTTATCTTTTCAAATTTGGTGTACACTCAAAAGTCGAGCGGTCTACTCTTCGTCTATAAAAAGACATCTTACCACAATTATGGAAGCTAAAACACATCTTGGTAACGGTTCGAAAAATGGACCAATCCACAAAAGGATGCAAAGCAAAATAAAGCACGAAACAATGCTAGCCAGTTGAGTTTTTCCACCAACAGTCTGCTGAATTAGAGATCTGCTGAGAGATGCCGAGACAGGCATGCAAGAAAAGAACGATCCAAATATGTTTCCAGCGCCCTGAATTAAAAAAAAACTTAGTAGTTCCAAACTATACACAAAAGGAAAATATAAAATTTCACAGTTTTTCAGAATTTCTAACCATGGCAAACAACTCTTGATTTGAGTCCACATCGTAGTGAAGCTTCTGAGCAAATATCAAGCTCATTGACATAGTAACCGTGTAAGAAACCATAGTCACTGCGATGCTATCCAAGGCAACAGTGGATAGTAAATCAAAACTCGGTATCTCCGGGTTTGGGAGTCTGGTGATCAAATTACCTTAAAAATTTATAGGAATTTTACATCGCAGATGACAACTGCAGTTTTTGCCCACGAAAATTGTACTCACCCCGTTGGAATGTGACCAACAGTTCGAATCCCGTATTCAGAAGGTAGATTCCAGTAGCTTGATACTAAAGTTCCACTGACGACTGCAATCAATTCGATGGGGATTGGAAAACTACACAATTTACTAACTTGGGGCTGAAATAGAACAGAGTGGCAATTAGGAGAATAGAATATAGGATCGGAAACATAAACTCTTTTGTGGAAATATAAAAAATTTGGACTTACTTTTAGAAGTTCGTTATTTAAAACCATGATAATTATTGATACGAATGATATGATCACAGCAGCCACATTCGTGCTTTCTAAAAAGCTAAATAAGTCTACAATCGTCTGAAATAAAGGAATAATTCTCAATAATATCTAGAGATTTGTTTACACAATTAGAGGAATGTTCCACACTTTTTTTTACCTACATATACAATCTTAAAATATCCTTTACGTTTTGGCAATTTAACACCTAAAAGATCAGGAAATTGAGAAACTAGAACATGGATAGCTGCTCCTGTTGTGAAACCATTCACAAAGGTTTCACTTAAAAGGGTACTGATTACTCCCAATCGAAATACGTACATCAAAAGCTAAAATTAAAAAAAAGATTCTTAAATGAATTATAATACATTATCACTAATTTCTTTGATAATCAAAATCACCTGTGTTAGTCCGACCATGAAAGTGACCGCAGTAGCAACCTGCATATGCGTGTAGCCTCCTTCAGCATTCAATTTTTCAGTTTCAATTTCTATTTTTGTAAAATTCGAATCGTTTGAAATTACATCAGGAGCTGAGTATGCAGTAACAGCTTTACCTGTCATGAGACACACAACAGCGAAGGTTCCTATATGTTGTGAATAAAATTCGCAGTTGAATGTAGGTCACCAATACAATATCTTTTTTATTATTAAAAAGGACTTTCTAAATATTTAAAGCTTTTTTTAATTCCTACTTTTATCCTCCATCTTTTTTAACATAAACTTATTTCTAATCGTTTCATCATCACTTTATATTCATCTTATTCAATCCTTACCCATTGATACGTGTCTTGAAGTTCCCAGAGCGAAATAAATAAGCACAGGAAAAAATGCCATGTAAATGCCAACAACTGGTGGCACGTTGCCCAACATAGCGTAAGCCATACCTTGAGGAATGTGCATTATTGCAACCGTAATGCCAGAAATTACATCGCTCATAAGATCTTCTTTCCACTTATAACATTTGAGCCAACTCACTGCTGGTACCATATTTGCTGCACAATTTCTAAAACTATCTGGCCCCAAGGATTTTTTCAATTTAGAAGTAACTGAAAAGAATTTGTTTCTCATCATACTCTTGAATATCAATCTTTTATCAATATCAACCATTTGTTATTAATACGCACTGTTTATTCTTGGCTTTTTATAACTGTAGGTTTCATTTAGAGTTTGCTGATCATACAAGGGACGATCCACGTGGAGATGTATTAAAGGCTGTTTTTCTTCATTACCTATTTATAAATTAAATTTTTAGTATTGAATAATCATTGAGTAGAACGAATACTGAAAAATTATTCTTCAGATATCTTATTACAGATAAGAGTAGGATAATTAAATTTAGATGATTGCATCAGAGGGCAGTTTATCACTGTGATTGGAGTAACTTTCTTTATTTACATATAATTGTGAATTTTAAAGTGCCAATTGAAAAAGGAAGCAATAGAAAAGTTAGTATCCAGGGTGGCGATTCGGCGGACGATTTCAAATTCCCGGTTCTTCACGGTCAATTTTTTCAATTTTCCCGGTCAACTAGAAGTAACATATTTATATTTGTCGCAACAGATCAAACATTGCAAAATAAATCAATTTTGAAAAAATACTCAAATTTTAACAAAAAAATATCATTTTTCTACGTAAATTGGAACAGGTAAACACATGATTGAGAAAAATAAAATTCACGATAACAAAGAAAAACGAATTCACAACTATTAGTGCATTTCTCAATGAAGAAGATGAATATTCAAATAAAAAGATAAATATTTATCTGGAGAACATCAATTTTCAACTATGAAGGTAAATTTTCAAACAAGAAGATTAATTTCGAAATAGAAAGAATAATTTTTTAAGAGAAATTAGAATGTTCAAACGAAATAGTCGCATTTCGAACTAAAAAAATAATCATTTGCAGCGAAAAATGGAATAGTAACATTTTTAGTTAAAAAAAAAACAATTTCAAACCAAGCAAAAAAGTTTCATACTTGAACGAAGAATCTTCATCTGAAAGAGTTGAGTTTTGAACAGATAAAATTAACTTTTACTGAAAAAGATAAATTGTCAACGAAGATTTGAATACTCAAATTTTAGAATATAAAAAATGAATCTTTAACTAAACAAATGAACAACTTAAAGATTTGTGTTTCAAACTTAAATATATCAAATTAACTTTTACTGAACAAGATAAATTGTCAACAAAAAAATTACTCAATACTGAAATTTCGAAATGAAGAAAATAGATCTTCGACTAAACAAATTAATTTTTAACTGAAACTATGGAATTTTGAATAGGACTAAGTTAAATTTTCAGTTAAAAAAATTACCTATTGAAAAAAACTAACTTTCAACAAACAAACAAAACTAACTGTCGAACAAATTACTAAATTTTTACAAAAAATTATGAAGAATGAAATGAAATTGTAAATATTTACCTGAAGTAGTTGAATTTTGAACCAGAAAGACTAATTTTTAACAAAAACGATGATCATTCAACTAGGATAGTTCAATTTTTGACCAAAAATTGATTTTCAACCAAAAAATATAATTTTTTAATAAAATGGTTGAAATTCGAATCATAAAAATAAAAATTTTCAAACAAAAATGAAATAGTAACATTTTTGGCTCAAAAAATGAACTGCAAACCAAACATAAGATTTTTTAACTAGATAAATGTTCGATTAACTTGAACATAACATAACTTGAACTGTTAACAGTAAAGAAGAATTTCTGAGAAAGAATACTAACTTCCGAAGGAAAAAATCATTTTCTACGAAAAAACCGACTATTCAACAAAATATGTGAAGTTTCAACAAAATATTAAAATTTTCATTTTAAAGAGACGAATTTTCAACCAAATTGTCGAATCTTGAACTAGACAAGATCAATTTTCTACTAAAATGAAACAGTTAAATTTTCAGTTCAAGAAATTGATTTTCAACCAAACTGATGAATTTTCAGGTATAATGATTAATCTCCAAATGGATAGATGTATTTTAAGCAAAAAGATGAATTTTATACAAAAAAAAAAGCAAATTTCCTATCAAGTTCATGAATTCCCAAAGAAATACTTTAATTTTCAGATTCAGAAACAAATTTTTAACTAAATACTTGAGTTTTCACCATAAAAAAATATGAATTGATTTTTAATAAAGTAGTTACAATTTCAACCAAAGATGAGTTTCGAATCGAAGTAATGCAACTTTAACATAAAAATTTAGCTCTCAACAAACAACTTTAAATTTTAAACAAGTATTTGATTTTTTAATTAGAAAAGGATGAATTTGCAATGAATAATTTTAACAAGTTTTCTATCAGAATTCAGAAATATTTCTTCTTCGGAATACTACTTATACTCTTTAGACTGCTTGAAGTACTTTCTTTATTTAAAATTGAGAAGAGGGAAAATTGTGACGAATCTTAAATTGGAGGAACGATTTTTTTATATTCTCTTATCTAAATCCGAATTATAATTAGTTTTAAAAGGTCCCGTTCCATATGAAAAATTCCCTTGTCCAAGTGAAATTATACTATTATACTTTAATTATTTTCTGAAAATCCCTCTCTCAAGTCAGATAATTGAGGAAAAGCAAATAAAACGTGATAAATACATTTTTTCGAGAAAATTAGGATAATAATTATTTCTATATGTTTGGGCTATCATCAATTTGATTATCAAATTTGAGTCAGCTAAAAAAATCTCACAGAGCAACAAATTTGCGAAACGTTTATCTTATAATGGGAAAAATAAAAATTCTTCCTCTCATGAAGTATAGATGTATTTAAATATTTTGAAAATCAGATTAGAGGAACGTTACATTCTTTGAATCAAATGATAAGATATTTTCTGATTCATAGAAAGGAAGCGGTTATTTCTCGTATATTTTTTTTGGTAGCATTTCAAATAGTATAGGGTGAGTCAAATAAATTCCCGGTCATTTCCAGGTTTCTCGGTCAAGTCACCACCCTGGTATCTACTTCTAAACAAAAAGTTTCGCAACGAATATGCGCATATGCAGCTTTTAAGTAATAATCAATTAAGTTCAAAATTTTTATATAATTCAAAGATTTTCTTCAGAAACTTAGAAAGATATTCTGAGGCATATACAAATTCTTAGAATAGAATCCAACAATTTCGATGATTTTCTTCGAACTTGAAAGGAATAAGCATGAAAGGTTATTAAACTCCTAAGCCTGATAATTGAGCCTCAAACGATGTTGAGATGCAACTTGATATTGAGAAGTCAATTAAACAATTTACGTCAATTTGTGATGCAACAGCCTCCTTGATAACAGTTCAAACTTCCGCATGGGTATCAAGTTTTATATTTCTTTAAACGGAGCATAAAGTTGAATTTTTTTAAACTTATCTTATTCACTTACAATATAAAATCAAGCCCATTTATCTAGTATGCAACTTAATTATTTTCTGAATTGACAAGTAAAGAAAATCTTAAAAATCTTCAGTTACTTGAAAAGTTTAAAGTTAGTAATGAAAAGAAATTTCAAACCCAAACTGTTTATTGTAATATCTTAATAAAAAACTTTCATCTGTTGAGTATACACGAGTAAATGAAATTTCGAAGGCGACGAACTTCTTTCACAAAAAATAGTATATAATATTATTCTTACTTTGAAGAGCTACTTGGGAATCGTCCATCCTGAGACCGAAGGAAATTCTCTTTGAAGTATTTTTCTGCACCAGCTGACCAAAGAGAAAATTATATATATGTAAATACACACATACATATATATTCAATATACCTAATCAACAAAAGATAAATTGATATACTACTACCAGTCAGCAAACATTAACACTTTTGTTTTGTACTACAGACGGAAGTTCGTGTTGCAGAAAGCAGAATTGCATAAAACATTTATATAGAAAACTTGATAAATAAAAATAACAATAGAACTTGAAACAAACTTTCGGAATAGACAATTTTTTGCTCTTAAATGATAATTCTGAATGAAACTAGCATATGCAAGTATATATATAAATTTTATTTTATTTGCTGAACTGAAATGACAGAAATAACTCGTTGGAAAATTGCAATTAATATGATAGGAATAATGTACGAAACTTACCTTTTTCGGAGTTAAAAAACACGTCAATTAGAATGAGAAAAATCAAATATGAACGTGCGAAACCTTCGCATGGTGACTGCTACAAGAGAGACATGATTTGTATTTGTCTTCCTGTCTCTCAAGGATAAAGACTAGAAAAAAATTTTTGCCAATCATGAGTGTTGAGCCACACAGCGAAACACTACACTACACTGGATTCACTGGAACGCACACGGTTTGAACATCTGTTGGTCAGGACCGGCGGATGCAAGGGGTAACCATGGGGCTTCAGAAAATTGCATAAATTTTGAATAATTTCTCAAATAAGGTGGAGATTATTCTATTAAATCAATTGCATGATAGCAAATTATAAAATAGCCTTTTACCTTTAAAATTATAGAAAGTAAAATATGTTGGAACAAAAACGAAGAATTTTCCGATTAAAAATTATTTTATTATTAACATCCACTTATATAAGACTAGACAAGCGTAGACCAATTCTTACAATAAAAATAGCTTCTTTCAGAGGAAAATATTTTTGATTATTAACATCTCATAGAATATTCCCTGGTATATTAATAACCTGCAAATCGATTTTTGGTGCTGTTGGGTCGATTTCTCTATACGACGCCACATATATCCCACAACGAATAATAAAATCTTAAAGTACATTTCTCATATGTTGTTGATAGTGCACGTTTGCCCTTGATGAATTTATGAACTTTGAAAATTGTAAAAGGTTGTATTTTTTACGTGATTACGGTTGGTGCATCCCTTCCAGTGTGCTCTTTCAATTTGCTCAATTGCAAGCCAATTTCAACCAATGGCTTCAGTACTTTTTGTGCGTCTTCAGTGAATGTTGACGGATCTGATTCGTAACTTTCTATATACACTCTAATCGTTGCTCCTGAGCTACCGGTTCCCGAAAGCCGGTAAATTATCCGAGAACCGTCCTCAAACAAAATTCGCAAACCCTGAACAGGAAAATACGAAATTTAATTCTGTAAATTATTTGAGAATAATTGAAGGAATAAAAATATGAATAGGAATTATTGAACCCCAATCACGAAACAAATAACCATAAATATATACTTAACAACATTTTACCTGTTTGTCTGCGACGCTATTATCAACCGGATCTTTATATGAATAATTGTCAGATTCTTTGACGACATACTCCTTGTTTTGGGATGACAATTTCGTACCTATGAATTGTGGACTCTGTATTTTATCTTCTACCTCTTTCATCATCTTGTTTGCAGATTCGGCGTCGCAATTTTCATAATCGTATCTGAGAAGTAAGATATTTTCATTGACAATCATGACTCTTCGGTGGTAAGGTTAATTTTATAGGAAAGAATATTTACCTCGTGAAGAAGTTTCTTCCGTAAATCTTCCAATGATCCATGAGAATTTCTTCAACGGATTTTCCCAAACTTGCAACGACACTTAGCCAGGCAAGTGCAGCCCAAATGCCATCTTTTTCACGAATGTGATCAGAACCTGTTCCGAAACTTTCTTCTCCACAAAGCGACAAACGACCAGCGTCCATCAAATTACCTAGAAGTGAAAAATAAAACCTATGAAATCTACAATATAAACATTTTTCAAAATATAGAACGCTTTTTACCAAAGTACTTCCATCCAGTCGGTACTTGGAAGCAATTTATTCCAGTCTTTGCAGCTACTCTATCAACTGCAGCTCCAGTAGGCATAGAACGAGCATACCCTCTCACTCCAGTTTTTTGAAAATAAGGGATGACTTTTAAATTATTCGCGAGTACCGCCAGAGAATCAGAAGGTGTGACAAAAAATGCTTTTCTTCCGATAATCTGCAGAAAGAATATTAAATAAACTTCCGCTCAAAACGAAACATTTTCAATTCTCATTCTGAAATTATCTAATACCATATTTCTATCACCATCCCCATCAAATGCAGCACCAAAGTCAAAAGGTCCATTTTTAACCGCATTCACCAAATCCGCTGCATAAGTTAAATTAGGATCAGGATGCAATCCTCCAAAATCTTCAAGGGGTGTTGTATTTATTAAATTCAAGTTCTTCACTCCTAACTCCTTCTCAAAAATTTCTTTCACGTAAGGTCCTGTCACTGTAAAAGCATTTCAGAAACTCAATCACTTTATGCTATACATTTTATACAATCTACTAAACTATAAAAAAATTATTTGATTTTATTGACTAATTACCGCCGTTCATCGAGTTAATCAAAACTTCGAAAGCAGGACGTTCCGGATTTCCAAGCAATAATTTTTTTATGCTGGAGAAGTCGAAAATTTCCTTCATGAGGTTCACGTAATCCTTGACAGAGTCGATTATTTCAACAGTGAAAGGTCGACCGTCAACTTGCAAACTAACGGTCTGGATTTTATTAATATCAATAGCAACTTCTGGTATGATTTTGTATTGCTTTATAGTCTTTGTTATTTCGAATATTTTATTCGTAACAGCATCTGGTGCTGGGCCTCCATTTTCGCAATTATACTTGATTCCAAAATCTCCATTAGGTCCACCAGGATTGTGTGAAGCTGTGAGAACAATTCCACCTAGGGTTTTATATTTTCTTATAATTGTGGACACTGCTGGAGTCGATAGAATTCCATTTCGACCCACCAAGAGTTTTTCAACCTGAGAAAAGGAATTCATTTGCTTGTAAGTTACTTTTCTTGAGATAGTCACATTATTCTGTACTTATTATTCAGTTGTAGAATAAATTTGATCTACCGAATACTCTATTATTTTGTTAAAGTACATCGGTATCATAATTATTATCATTATGATTAGATAGTAAAATCTTATCTAATAACCATTTCGATGAATACTGTTATTTTGAATTATTCCATTACATATTCAATTTAATATTAAATTTATAATCCATTGTAAATTATTTTATGACAAGTTATTTGGTTAATCGCTCTTGAAGAATGGAAATTGATTTTAAAGTTTAAATTATACATATTCATAACAAACGAATGCCTTATCTCGAAAGTTCACGACCTATTATTTTATCTATAATGATAGAAGAGTTCAGCAAGTTCAGTAATCAGTTCGGAGAAACGGAAATAAGTTTGGATTTCAATGACCACTATATGTTTTCTTCTTTTCAAGGTAAAAAATTTATTCATAAACTTTCTGAAATTCACTTTTTTGTACTTATTACTAAAAAAAAAAAACCTGAAAAAAGATAACTTCTAACCCCATTAGCAGCAGCGATTCTGATGATTTTGGAAACTACTGCTTTTCCATAAAAACGGCCATCTCCTCCAACAACAAGAGTAGATCCATTTAAGTCTTTTCCCACAGCATCAAGAATAGCTTGGATGAAGTTTTCCGTATAATGTTCCTGTTGGAAAACAGTAACGGCTTTTCTAAGTCCCGAGGTACCCGGCTTTTGACCATCAAAAACGACAGTTTGCACGACCGAACTTGCCACCGCGATCATAGTGCTCCCAACTTCACTTAGTTCAGGAATTCGAATGACTCAAATTCATTGACTTGACGGAAAATGATAAAAACAGTCTAGTTCTGCGATTGCATACACAATGACATTTCAAGGGCAACACAATAAGAGGTGTCGGACTGGCGGCAGTAGCAGACGACGAGACGATATGACAGTTTTGAATTTTTGACAACAGGACATCTGGTGGCCATACAGCGGAAGTAAATAGAGAGACGTCTGCACACACGACATGTGAATTAGGTTTTAAATTAAGTTATGGAGGGAACTGGCAAAGATATGAACTGGGAAATATGTTTGCGGAGTCTTGGCTGTATAAAATTATGAAAAATGCAAAATATTTGCCAATAGAAAATGATAATTTCATCACAACAAGTTTATATTAGGATTAATAATGGATTCATTATTATGCTTTTACAGCTTTCACAGTAGCGGACCCAGCAACAATTCTTTGGGGGTGAAAAATATTTTTTGAACATACATCACTCATCATTTTTCACAGCTGAATATTATGAAAATACAAGTTATAGAGCTCTGGAGGGGTCCCCCCAGAAGACGTTAACTCGATGTAAACAATAAAAATTGAATTGCATGTGAATTTCAGAATGAAGTTTTGAATTGTTAGAAAGAGATATCAAAACATTGTTTATGATTGGTACATTATAACGCTTTAGTATCACAGATATTATAAAATTCTGAATTATATAGAATATTAACACATTAAAATCGTGGAAATATAGAATATATATTCATCAATTCGTTTTTTGGCACAACAAACCCGGACATGTTTCAAATACAGCTACCGCCACTTGTGATCAAAAATGGCGGCACATTCACAACACGACCTATATAATGTACAGACCTTGGTTTTTCATCCACGGTCACTTTGGTGATCGTCTTGAACAGTTCGTGGCGGTTCGTGGTTTTTCTCTTCTCTTTCTCCTCGAAGGTGTGTACTAGTGCATCCTGGTGCTCCCAGAAAACTCAATATTTGATTAAGATAGACATTCGATTTTTTAATTACAAAATTAATTCCTCTATTTTTTATTTGACAGCGGCAGTCCAGGTGGGAAGACATCATGTTTGATAAATTATTTGAATCGTCAAAAATGACACCTTTCAGCACGTCCCAGGCTGCGGCTAACCAGGGACTTGTCAAGAACAGAGTTATCGCTGCGGCTTCCACAACATCAGGTGGTAAGTACGAATAATTACCATAAAAAGGGACACACCTCTCGGGAAATTGGGTTATGAATCTCCGATTCAAGTTATGAAGCGTTTCCCTAATTTTGAAAAATAGTGATTTATTCGGGAGTCCGGCGAATGAAATCGGAAAATCAATAGACTCTCAATGTGTAAGGCTTCATTCAGTCAATCAATTTTATTTATTTGAAGTTATGTAATCAGAAATATTCAGAAAATGCTACACCGGAAATATCGAAGTGCACGCTCTGCCTTTCGGATATCATGATTGTGGAAACTTCTAGTTATTTAGATTTCTGAAGAGTATTTTGCCTTTAGATATTTCAGTTCAGTGAAAGTGTATCTAGTTCGGACATCGGTAAAGCTAAATCGAACATTTCTTATTTTATTTCAAAGATATTAGGGTCAGTATAACAACTATGTAAAAAGAGTTGCATAATTGGTAGCCATCTTGATGGAATGTGACAGCCCAAGTCAAACTTATGATTTCCTATTTTTAAAATTTAAGAACTGTCTTTTTCAGCTCTGAAATGAAAGAAAAATGTAAATGGAATGTGCTTGTCAATGGTTCAAATGCTTGAAATAGTGTCGATTCAAAGTTTCGAAGGTCGTGATTCGAAACCTTGAACTTCGCAGCTAGGCCCGTGATCTCTGAACAATTTGGGATAAAAATAACACATTAGTTCCTTTATAATGAAGGTGAAGGAACTAGAGTTTTAGAATCTAATGCTTGATGCCGTTACCTAACTAGGACAAGGTCGCGTTCCTTGTTAAATCTTGAACTTACGCCAAATTAAATAAAGTACACGGTCATGCTTGTCTATGTGTCGATCACCGTCAAAAATGAGATTCGATGACTCCAGTCTTATTCAATTTTTGAAACAAAAAAATCATTTCTTTTTAGTTTCATGAAAAAAATTTCTATCGATATTGTTAGTACCTGAAAAAGATGAGTAGTTTCTTTTTGTAGGTAGTTTGTGTTAAAGTAGTTGTAATTCATAAATCAATTTTGAATCCTATTGTGACACAAGCCACGCCCCCTACCCCTTTACAACACCCCCTTCCTTTCTCAGGTCCGTACGTTTAGACCCGACCTTGGGAAAAATGTACATAAAAGTACGGACAGTGTGGACGTTTAGCCTCGGACGTTATTTTATGTTTTCCAAAAAATCAAATCTGTTCAGCCTTATCTAGATATATTTTTAAACGACTAGTTATACTTGTTTTACGTTTCGTAAACATGACAAGAAGACATTCGTTGGAAATTTATTATATCCAAAAAATCTTATGATTGATGTACTGAAAAAAAGTTTATTTTGATTCACCAGACAGTTGCGAGTTCGGATCAAACCACTACTTCGCATTATGTGGTCTTGGTGGTATTCTGTCTTGCGGTCTTACCCACACCATGGTAACTCCCCTGGATTTAGTCAAATGCCGTATTCAGGTGAATCCCGAAAAGTACAAATCTGTCTTCAAAGGATTCAGTGTAAGTTCAACTAGAAAAATAATTCTTTCGAATTAACTTTTTAATTATTAACAAATTTCCTAAATAATTTACAGACGACAGTAGCAGAAGATGGAGCTAGGGGATTGGCGAGGGGCTGGGCACCAACCTTCTTTGGTTACTCCATCCAAGGAATGTTCAAATTCGGTCTCTATGAAGTCTTCAAAGTATACTACGCAGCACTTGCTGGGGAAGAGTTGTCATACGAATACAGGACTAGTCTTTACCTGGTTTCGTCTGCATCTGCAGAATTCTTTGCAGACATTGGTTTGGCTCCTTTCGAAGCCGCTAAGGTACAATCATCTCAAGTTCTATAACGAATTTCTTCGGCTCAGCCAAAAAATGGTTCTGATCGAAGATTTCATCCACCTTCCCAAATCCTCGTCCTTTGTACCACGTCCTTTGTAAGTTGCATCAGATTCCTTTATTTACTCCAAGCAACGATATATGGTTGATCGAACGGGTTCGTTCTGTTTTTTTAGGTCAGAATCCAAACCATGCCTGGATTCGCCAACAACCTGCGCGAGGCCTTCCCGAAGATGTACGCGGACGAGGGTCTCGGTGGTTTCTACAAAGGGCTGGTCCCCTTGTGGCTCCGACAGATCCCTTACACTATGATGAAGTTCGCCTGCTTCGAGCGCACGGTCGAACTCCTTTACAAACACGTCGTACCGAAACCACGACTAGAGTGCACGAAAGGCGAACAACTCGTCGTCACCTTCGCTGCTGGATACATCGCTGGTGTCTTCTGTGCTGTCGTCTCACATCCTGCTGACTCTGTAAGACTTGATTTCAATTTAGGAAACGGATTTCAATGATACTATTTAATATTGAAATGCTAATTCTGAGTAAAACTTTCCCATTTCAGGTCGTTTCCAAGTTGAACCAGGAGAAGGGTGCGACAGCTGTCGACGTTTTGAAGAAGCTTGGATTCGGTGGCGTCTGGAAGGGTCTTGGACCCAGGATTATAATGATTGGTACGCTCACCGCAGCGCAATGGTTCATCTATGATGCAGTCAAGGTATGGCTCCGTATGCCACGTCCACCACCACCAGAGATGCCCGAGTCTCTGAAGAAGAAGTATGGTGTAGCTTAAATTCTGCTGATTACAAATTGCTTTATCAGTTCCCAACTGAGAAAAGCTAGGAACAAATTAGAAGAATTGTATAATGCCTTCCTGAAAAACTCTGTTGAGAAATTTTTCTCCTTTCTTTTCGATAAATTTTATTTAAACACGATTTGATCCTCCCGTAAATGCTGTTACTGCCCACGAATCAGGAAGGCGTTGATGGTAAAACACATGAGGCAGTTAGTTCTACGCGTACGATTCTGTACTGTCTATCTTGAACTGTTCTATACACGATTACCGCTATTAAGGAGCCTGTAATCTGCAGAAACCTGTCGCAATGTAAATATGATGAAGGTTTCAATAAACAATCAGATTACACCGACTATGCTTATTTTCATTCTACATTTACTTAATTTATTTCCTGTAATTCCTAATAACCACTTACTTTTTGAAAACTCGAATGTATTTGAGTAGGTGATTTCGTGTGATCCAAAAAAAAATCGAGATGGATTGCCAAAATATGTCTCAAATCGCGCACGTTCTTCAATAATTCTGGTATTTTTTTAAGTAATGGAGATATTTCACTTTTTCTTTTTGATTCTGATGAAGAGTTTTTAAATTCCAAACGCAATTTTAAAAGTTAAAGATTAACAAATTGGAGACTGTTTATCTGAAAATAAAATACGAGATATGGGAATGGTCTAGGCGCAAAATTGTTACTTTAGAAGAGCGAAAGGATGCTTTTTCATTTATTCGCTCCCCCCCCCCCTTCTTCAGTATTTTTAGAAATACCTATACAATTTTTTTAGGAATTTCTGTGGACAGCATATTGAAAACTGGAACAGGAAATTTGTAGATAAATGGTCTCGATTTTGTTTAAGGGTCTAGCCGGATAACTTGGTCAAAACTGCCCCTCGCGGCATATGAAAAACTGATTATACCATCTTGTTCCTCATCGAAAACTATCCGAAAATACCAATTTTCAGAACCTAAAAGTCATTTTTCATCCCTACAGAACGTATAATGTGATTTTCAATTATTTGCCGATATCGAGGTCCATTTTCGATCTGGAAAATTTTTTTTCTTCAAATTGTAGAGTTTTCCAAGCCAGATGTCAGATTTTGAAAACTTGTAGAGTTTACTTACTTACGTCATCCAAACTTGTAAAGCACGATCGATATCGTGACTTATTGGTTATATAAACAGGATTGATTTAAAAAACGCAATATTGCAGAATCAAGGCATAAAAAAGTATTTGCAAAATCAGGAATCCGCTCTGGAAAGTCTGAGGGACTTGAACGTAGTCGAAAGTCCAAAAAAGGGTTCCTACCCGATTCTTAACGTTTTTTACAGGTAAAAAAAATTATTTTACATAAAGTAACTTCATTTTTCTAATTATAATAAAAAATACGAGCCACATAAAATGAAAGTAGATAATACAAAAACGAAAAGATGAATTGAAGTATGTAGAACATCATAGACGGTCGAAATTCCGAAAAATTCAAGTTTTTATCGGCTTTTGACGCTTTATACTGCCAGAGAAAATGTTCAATGGTGATGCAAGGTATGTTGTTATTTTTTGGTGCATTCCACCAACTTTAAAAATCTGAAAAAATGCACACATATTTGTGGGGTGCCAAAAAACAATATATATTTTTTCTAGCGTTAAGTCGATCGGCCTTATTGTAAAAAAATCTTAAAATTTTTAAAGAGCTTTAAAAATTTGAATTGCGCGTCAGTTTTTTTAAAAAGGATTTTATTTTGTAGAGCTTGGAAAACTCTACAAATTGAAAGAAAAAGAATTTTCTAGCTCAAAAATTGACCCAGATATCGGCAAATAAATGAAAATCACATTATACGGCCTGTAGGGACGAAAAATGACTTTTAGGTTCTAAAAATTGGTCTTTTTGGATAGTTTTTGATAAGGAACAAGAACTTCTCAATAATTTTTCCCGTATTCCCGAACGATAAAAAACCACCTCAGGGTTGCCACAATTGACCCATGCAAAATTTCTCTGATGTTTCCCTCATTTCAGAAAAATGTCCCTGATTTCTTTTCCATACATTTTCCATGAAAAACATAAAATTTAAACATTTCTGAGATTCATTTTTACGAACATCTGATCCTAAAAATGTATGAAAATATTATAAATTTCTTACGTCTTTTGCGATTAATGATTTTGAGGATTGATTACACCGGCACACAAAAAAAAAAGTTTTTTGTACACCAGACGCGATCTATCTAGGGGCGTGTTTTTCGACCCGCTGAATCCGAATTTCAATTCAGTTTAGGCCGTAGACCCTCCAATTTCGAGTGAATTGCAAGGAACCGTAGAAATAGCGAAAATTGGATGTTTTATAATTAAAAACAATTTGTGGATCTAGGGCAAGCATATAATGTCCATGTGTTTCAACCGTTGAATACTAATTTCAAGTGTCATAAGCCGTTTTGAATCTAAGAAAATTGTGAAAACTCCATGAATATTTTAAAAAATCCATGAAAATGGCAAAAAGTTGGGATTATTTTGATGAAAAAAATTTTGTAGACTCGGATCGAAGGAGATTTTCATGTAATTTAATCTGCAATGTATTTGGCCCATATTCCTTCAAACACTCAAAAAAAAATCGAAACGTGCTTCTTGTATACTTCAGAGGATTAAAAGTGTGTCCAAAAAAATATCTTGACAGCGTAGATGTAATCTAAAAAAATCTGCCCGCTGCGCGGGCACATTCTCATTCCGCGCTTCGCGCGCGGCTCGCAAGTTTGAGCGCGCCTAGGGCGCGCGTCTTTTGGATCTCGCGCTCGGTTATGAATTTACCTCGCGCTACGCGCTCGGCTTTTGTACTTCCCTACAGTTATATGTAAAGCTTTTGAAACCTAAAAGCAAAATGTCGACTACTTTAATTTGATGAATGTGAATTTTATTTTGTTAAAGCTTCTCCGGCTTTAACGAATACATTCTCATCGCGTGTCTCGTGCTGCACACTCGATCAAAGTTTGGCCAAAACGGTGGAGAAGTTTTGTTGCCTAATTTTTTTCACCTGTTGTGTAGTTTTTCTAGAAATTCAATTTTTTTATTTTTTATTTTATTTTCTATGATTCAAACAAAATTACGTGTCCAATGGGATAAATTATGACAAATTTACAGATATTTTTCGGGAGAACAACTTTCCTCTATCAATCTTCTGTGTTAGCATTAGTCATTTTTTCAAAAATGTTATTATTTCATTTTCATTGTTATTTTCCCTGATTGGAATGAAAAATACATATCCTGTTAAAGAAGTTGATAGCACATATAAAGATATTTTCCTGGCAAAGAACTTGCGTCCATTTGATTTTTTCTAACTTGTGTCAATTGTCCAAAATTTCATTTTTTTAATTTCTTAAATGCTTTCTCATAAATGAAGCAAAAACTACTTGTCCTATCAAAAAGTTGATGTTGCCAAATTTGTAGATCTTTTCTTGGTGCACAATTTTAGTTCATTTTTATTTTCCCGTACCTCACATAGTTTGACCAAAAAAACAATCTTTCTATTTTTTAGAATTTTTGGTGCGACTAAAATTTGAATTTTCGATTTTTTGAGGAAACTCAGAAAGTTGTAAAGATCATCCTGGAGGGCTCTCAAAAAGAAAAATTTGTTTCCTTTGACATTTTTTTCATATCTTGCGTTGTTTGCCTAAAAATTCTCATTTTCGTTTATATTTTTGAATTTTGAAAAATCCACAACTCTGACAATTTTGTTTCCATAAAAAAAAAAATCATTAGGATAAATTGTTTCACTTTTTATCTACTACGATAAACAGTATTTAAAATTTTTTAATCTTGGAAAAAAAAGTCCAAACAAATTTTCAAAATGCTCCCCCTCTTATATTTTTGATCCAAAACAGCTGGTTAACGAACTTGGCCTGTATTTTTGGTCCCTCAAAATGGGTGCCAAAGCACGATCGAATATGATATTTCTTCCCAAATTTATCGGGTTCAAGGATTATTCCTAATTATTTTTTGTGCGATCAAAATGGGAATTTTTTATTTTTTGAGAAATTTCAAAAAGTTGTAAAGTCCATCTTATAGGGCTTCTAAAGAGAAACATTTTTTCTTCCATACTTTTTTTTCATATCTTTCGTTGTTTAGCTAAAAATTCTAATCTTTGTTTACATTTTTGAATTTTGAAAATGCCATAACTCTGACAATTTTGTTCTCATCAAAAAACCCCCTCTTTTATTTTTGATCCAAAATAGCTGGCTAACGAACTTGATCTTTAGTTTCTGACACTGAAAGAGTGTACCAAAGGCCAATGAAATCGATCAGTTTTTTCGAAAGTTATCGTGCTCACAGACAGACAGACACATTCGTGAAAATCTGCTTTCCGGGTTCAGGTGGTCTGAAAACGTGGACATTTGACGAAAATTGGGGGGGGGGGGTCAAATTTTACAAAAATCGAATACCTTCTCTGATTACAATTTAAAAATTTTCGCGACCCCTTTTTTCCCTCATATTGATGAGATTGCCCTGAATTTTCCGTGATCAAAAAATTTCCTTGATTTCCAGAAATTGTGGCAACCCTGCACCTATAAAATTATAATTCGTTTCCATTATGTCTGGGCTATCTATAGACTATACATTTCTTCGGAAACCTATTAATGGGTTAATGAATATTAAGTTGCCTCAGTCTGAATTTAGGGGTGGCCAGGAATGAGGACATCCGCAACATTCATAATTTTATACACAATGATTAAGATAAAAAGTATGTTTTTCCCTGGTTAAGTTGAACTTGAAGGACATAATTAAACTTACCTTCATCCAAATGGTTCTTTATTACCTCGAAAAACAAGAAATATGTTATATTTGCTCAAACTTTCAATTCTAAAGGCTTATAATTCAAAGGGCCTTGCAAAATCAACAGATTTTTTTATTCTGAATTAAACATTTTTTTTAAGTAACAAATGCTTGAAAAGGATAGTGGACAAAACTCCCAGAGACAAATCTCCCACAAATCTGAAGTTGGCTTTTTGCATAAAAAAGTTCATTCAAAAATGTGATTATCGAGATGACGAAAAGAAGAAAAACTGAATCGCGAATAGAAAGTAAGTGCACACAGTGGTTGCTAGGAGTGATAACATTTGTGAATGACTTGTTTTATGCAAAAAGCCAACTTCAGATTTGTGAGAGGTTTGTCTCTGGGAGTTTTGTCCACTATCCCTGACCATCCCTTGAAAGCTTGAGATATTAAAAATAAAAAAAATCAAATTGTACATCATTTAAATATTACTTACTACAGCTTTTGTTAAAAAAAAATGCAGAATAAGTGAATAAGACAGCGGGGAAAGCGTAGCTTATAAAAAAGCATAACATAAGAGAACTGTCCACCTGAAATCCACGTTTCTTTTGAAGCTCCTTATTTTTATCACTTTCCTACTACAAACACTTCATAAATACTAACAATAAAATCCCATTTGTCCCACCTTCTCAACTAGAAATTGTCAATTTAATCAAAAATAAAAATCCGCGCGAATAACCAACTCTTTATAAAATTCCGTATCCCTAAAATTTGGGGGTGACAAATTTTTAATTAAAAACTGTATCAATTATTCATATACAATCATTGCCTTTATTATTACATTCGCCGCGACTAGCAGCATCAGATGGACAGCTCTGGTGTGTGTAAATATTAAAGTCTGTAAAAATTAAGTCACTTTTGCCATCAAGAGTATAATTAAATATTATGTACAAATGAACATTACTCGTTAATTTATTACATCAAATATTTTGCATTCATTATCAGTATATATGTCAGTCTTGAATAGCTTTTACCAACACGTTTTTCCTTTGTACAATCTGTACACTCTGAGGCTCGATGAGAATGTGCGCGAGAATGTAAAATTTGTGCTCGTGCGCATACAAATGCGTCTGAAGAAAGGATATACGCGCATTGAACAAAAAAGCACACGACAGAAACACAGAATTTCAAAAAATTTACTAATCATAAATATTAAATCTACTATTCATTTTGAGCAAAAATGTCGACGACGAGGTCGCACTAAGCCTTGTAGCTCTTCTCATTCGATACTCGGTATCGAAGTTATTTAAAAGAGCTCTCGATTTCTTCATTCTTACTATACATACATGCAAACGTTTACCCCAATATTTTAGTCCCTCGTGTTCCAAACAAAACAAAAAAAAGTTTCGCCCGACATTGGTTACAAAAGCGTAGTACGATTATTAATGCGGCACGTGAAAAGAAAGACTGAGGTAGCAAGATGAATTTATTATCCTTTCCTCAAACGCTTCGTGCACGTTTCTCTGCCACGCTCGTGTATTCTAAGCGACATAGAAATCATTTGAAAACTAGATTCTACCACTTTATAAAATCCAATTTGATTCTCAGTTTCAATTTTAGACTGCGTTCATATTACCGATAATTATAATAACGAAATGAGTCGTATCTTGCGACTAGCTCTCTCTGACAAAGTACCGTCTACATTACCCATTCAGCAAAGTGACTACGATTCTAGGTTTTAGCGCGAGTCATCGAGGTCGACAAGATGAAAAGAATGTACAATAGTGTCGATAATGATAATAAAAATAATTCCGAGAGTAGATCTCAATAACAATAATTGTATTCATATTAAAATAATATTAATAGTCGTAATATTACAAATTAAAAACATATTTACAATTTACCAACCCATTTGATTTTTTTAAGTAATCGTAAGGTTCGCTCCGCCATTGTTTACGTACTACACAAAGTTAAATTGGAATAATTCATTTTAAATAGATCCTTTTTACAAAATTACATTACAAACTGGTAGATTAAAATATCTGAGCCGGCTACCTAGCTACGTAATATACAGCTGCTGAAATCACGGCCAGTACATACGCCATGTTGATATCAGGGAGATAAGCAGTAAGCAAGAGACCATCATATCCATTTTTCAGTTTAATCTCAATCTCATTTTGTGATTTTTGACTTTTTTGTGAAACCATTCTGCACTTGCTTACTACTAATCTCGTCTCACTTGACCGATGCAATTCCTCTTAGATTAATACGATGGCGTCACTACGTTTACTTTAATATGAAATTGTATACACTTACATAAATAATTATTGCCATTGAGAAACGAAAAGATCCGAATCGCTCGTTGCGAAAACAAGTGATGCCATCCGTCCGTTGACTCTCGCAAAAGTGAATTTTGCCTCAGAGATGCAAAGCTTCCTCACTCCAAAAAAGTACGCGAATCGTTTCTTAAAAAATAAATACAAGCGAGAATCAAGATTGAACAGTTCGCGTTCTTTTTGGAAAGAAGTAGAATATTTTGCTGTAAAAATATTTTTGTACCATTTGTACTCTTGTTGCGATCGGATATTAATATTAATAACACACAGTTTCACATTTTCATTACTTTTAAAACTTCTTAAAACTTATAATTCAACGAAAAATGTTTTCCGAACGTGTCACGATTTTTATCATCATAATGATCCTAATACTCGTCCTAATATAAGAATGAATTACAATTTCAATTAAATAATGTCGGAAATAAATTAGTTTTTAAATTATTTTTCAATTAAATTATTTCAATAAAATTAAATGTGATGAAACTTGTATTATTCTACCAGGAACGAGCCTTAATGCATTAAAAATTGGTAGCAGTGACTTTGTCACATTTGCATTCACCAACCTGATATGCTTAGCGTATAATTCAATGAACACCATTTTCTAAACTCTAATTGAAATATTGATATCGTTCGAAAGTTCGAAAGATAGGAGTCAATGTGACCCAGGGACAGAAAGAACGTTCGAGTTCAAAAACTGAACACAATAAAAACCTTTAAGTTTTCCCTAGAAAACTGGGAGGGAGGCTTCACATCTCTAGGCGTATTTGCAATTCAGAGGAGGAGTCTCGCGCAAACGGTACACAAGTGTTATGAAGCGCTATTCGCCTTGATTACAGAGAGATCCGCAGCTCGATGATTAGTTCGCTATTGAGTGTCCTTTGACTCTTTAACATACTTTGTTGAAGGAGGGTCACGAGCCTAAAATGCTACGAACCGCTTGGTCTAGCATCGCATCCTTGGATTCGGAGGATTGCGGCGCAGGATTTGCACTGCTAGTAGGAACCGCATTTGCAGGGTGTTTCTTGAGGTTAAGGATACTGTCTATGGCGGACTGAACCTGGGCTGTGATGTCATCGTTTTCATTGGGATTTCCAGATTCACCGGAGACATCGAGCGAGGTCGAACACTTGCTCTGAGAACAAAGAGCGAGGTCATCAAGACTCTTCTCGGTGTCCTCCAGAAGGTCGCGTTCCAGTTCGGTGGCACTACTTAGGCGCCTTTCCAAAACTGGGACCCCACTTTCACCGTGCCCGAAGGTGTCTTTCGACGTACTAACAGCACTTGAGGAACCACTCGCGAAATTTGCAGCACTTGCACGATATTCACCGTTCGATCGCGTTCTTTCAGCCTTGGGCCTCGTGCTGGCCGAACTCACAGTGTTGCTACCAACTAAACTATTGTTTTTGCACTTCAAGGACTCCGTTGTGGGTGGATAGACCCCAAGCTCCTTCTGAATCTCCAGCCATTCGTCGTAGTCCCCACTCGTACAGCTAGATGGTTTTGCCATCACCTTGGTATCAGTCTCCACGTCAGGGAACTCATCCTCCAGTTCAAGCTTTACTGATGCGCTGCTCAGGGTCGGAATAAGACTCTCCACGTCGTTCAGATCTGACTCGATCTTGGGAACAAGCAGCTTCTCTTCTTTCTTAAATTCCTCTGTAAAAGGAATCAAATTTGTACATTATTTCTTGTCAAATTTCCAAATTCATTTTCAAAATCCCGGTCAAGTAGAAGTAACATATTTATATTTGTCGCAAAACGCAAACAGTTTTTTTTATTCATGACGTTGATTCTAAATATCCTTTAACCCAACAGATCAAACATTACAAGATGAATCCATTCCGAAAAGAATACTCTAATTTTCAACAGAAAAATATCATTTTTTTACATAAATTGGAACAGTTAAACTTGCAATTTAAAAAATCAATTTACGATAACAAAGGAGAACAACAGATTTCCAACAAAATAGTTCATTTTTCAACCAATGGGATGAATTTGCAAATAACATTATGAATCTTCAACCAGAACAGTTAAATTTCAAAACAAGAAGATGAATTTTCAACTAGAAAGATAAATATTCAACTTGAACACTTCAATTTCCAACCATGAAGGTGAATATTCAAACAAGAAGATTAACTTCCAAATGGGAAGAATAGAATATAATTTTTTTTTAAGGAAAAATATAATGTTTTAACAAAATATTCGAATTTCAAAGTCAAAAAATAATTATTTTTAACCAAAAATGGAACAGTAACCTTTTTAGTTTAAAAAACCAATTTTAAACCAAGCATTAGAGTTTTATATTAAAAAAAAGGTTCTTTAACTGAGGGAGTTGAGTTTTCAAACAGATAAATTAACTTTTACTGGAAAAGATAAGTTGTCAACGAAAATTCGATTACTCAAATTTTATATTGAAAAAAATGTATGTTTAATTAAACAAATAGATTTTTAACTGAAACTATGGAATTTTTAATTGGAATAAATTAAATTTCCAGTTAAAAATTACTTAGAACAAAAAAACTAACATTAAAAAAAAGAAATGTCAAACAAATCATTACATTTATACACAAAATAATGATAACTAAAATGATGGACATTTAACTAGAATAGTTCCATTTTTAACAAAAAATTAATTTTCAACCAAAAAATAAAATTTTCCAACAGAATGGTTGAAATTTGAACAATAAAAATAAAAATTTTTGAAGAAAAATGTAATAGTGACATTTTTGGCTTGAAAAATTAATTTTAAACCAAACATAAAAGTTTTTAACTAGATGGATGTTCGACTAAACTGAAAAATATTCGACTGCTTAGTTTGAATTGTTAACCGGAAAGAAAAATTTTTGAATAAG